>LQNS02277603.1:9257208-9275232 GCA_001587735.2 Parhyale hawaiensis | reverse complement strand
ACACCATCACTGAGCATCACCCTTTGCCCCTCCCACTGTGGCCTGTGACCTGCCACGCCATTGGCTGCCTTGAGACTGTACTTGCTGAAAGGTTCAGGAAAAAAAAATTCGCGGCCGGGAAGCCCGCACGACGAGCCGAGGGACGCCTGTGACGTCAGCAAGCGTTGCACCTGCGTCCTCCAATCACAGATCACCCGAGGGAACCCGGACGTCGGAACATCTAATTTGTGTTTGTTTAGGAACATTTTTTGAACATTTGCGGCCGAACCATAGCATGCCGCAAACATTTATGTATGTGTATTCATAGCTAGGGTATACCCATAGGCTTGATATTAGTGTATAAACACATGGAACCCGCCAAGGTAGAGAAATTAGAGTTTCTAATGGGTAAAACGAAACAGCCTCGCTTTCCTCTCTCGATTAATTACAAATAGTATCAAAAATAGGAGATGTAGGAGCGGGAAAGATCATTAAATAGCTGTAATATCACGAGACCGGCCAATAGATATATGATTCATTGAGATTGGCGTCACGGTTAGTTAATTAGAGGGCAAAATAGTCGATTATACAAACACAAATCGAGGGCTGCGAGGGGCAAAAGTATCAGAGAGTTCAGATCGGCTGGCTGTTTACTTTTGCACAAAATGCCGGGTATAAAAACGTAGGACGGCCTGTTCAGCCAGCCAGTGTCCAGACGTGCACCATAGCCCAGCCATACTTGATGTGACGGAGAGGAGAGAGAGACCGGGACGGAACTCTACTGCAGCAACTACAGTTTACGAGTTAAGTATCTGAATGGTGAATCATGATAGTGGGGTTTGGAATTCCGGTGAGATGTGTAGAAGGCGGTAGGAGTGTTTTGTGTGTTCTTTGTATCCACACGTAGGTCATGAATTCATTGTGTTTTAGGTCCCCGGAAGATTTGTGTATCAGAGTCGTTAGAGAAGAGTGAATATAGAGAAAGGTATTTAACTTCTTGTCGTTATTATCCTCTGTTGTGCCACATACCCCTTGTTTTGAATCGTGCCTCCGCTCAAGCCGTATTCAATATCCATATTTATTGATCAGACCAGTCATAATAATATACGTGATAATTGATATAGTTAATATTCATTAGATCTGATTTCGAGAGATCAGATCGTAAGAGTCAACTTTGAATAATAGGAAGTTTGCCACGCTACCATTTTCTCAATTTGTGATTGAAACATAATTATTAATCACTTACATTCTACGAGCTTTCAAGATCCCTCACTGAAAGTTGTGGAAAAGATAAAATTCAGTTTCCCAAAACCAGTATCACACTACAAGTAAGGATTTTATTAGTATCTGCGGTTTTTTCTCTATAACTCCAAATTAGGTCCGACCTCCACAAATGGACTTCGGATTCGTAGTCTACATCATAAAATACATCAATTAAAAAAGGGTCTAATTTTTAAATGCCCTTAAAACTGCATTTTTACGTTGAATTCTGTATGTTTCATAAGGTGTACAATAATGAGAGGCATTGGTTGTTTGGTTGCATTCTTCTGTCTCCGCCCTCCAAGTCTCTAGGAGAATTACACGTGCTGCCGTCGGTCCGCACTCTTTCACGTCCGAGAATATTAGCTGCCGAACTAATCCGTTCGGTCGCTGCTTCGTACCCTGGTCTGTTAGGGTTTGGAACTCATTGCCGGCAGCGGCTTTCGATCGTGTTGGCCTGCAGGTGTTCAAGTCAGCTTTAAATTGCTTCCTGTTGAATTTCCTTTAGCAGCATTTCGGGCTTCCCGATTTGCGGCTAGTGCTTGAACTCGATCTAAATTAACGGATCCAGACTCGCCACTAAACTATCGGAAATGTTAAAACTCGGTGGAGTAACTTTTTCTCAATGGAAGTTGGCATATCGAATTCGCCTGTTGTTTATTGTTCGCAAGCCGGGCTGCTGCAGTAGCTGCCATGTCGGGCCAGGAGTCGCAGAACCGAACGATGCCTGTCGGCAATGCATGGTATTATAAAATGTGGCAGGACGCCTAGCCGCCTACCACCAGTAACCTCGGGGTCGCGGCCGCGTCAGGTCGGCTTGGGAGTTACACCATCAGATTACACCGGTGGCGGTCGTGGCTAACGTCATTGAAGGCGTCCTCGGGCGCCCAAACCTTTAGAGGAAGGACGCTTCATCGAAATAAAAGTAAGTAAAGAAACTTTGAATTGGCCACGCGAAGGTGGTAGTTCTAGACGGGATTTAAACTTTGTGCCTCAAACAGCGTTCGTTTCACATGAATTCAGCACTTTCTAGACGAATACTATTTTAAGATAAGACAAATTGAGCCGAAACTTTCTTCTGCTTATAGAGCAACTTGAGTGTTTTGATCTGGAGAGATATTAAAGTTGTGATGAAAGTTCACTGCGAGCAAAGATGACTTTTGTGTCAGACAAATGAGATTTCAGTTATTTATTTCACGAGTTTATAATTATTGCCAAGGATTCTTAGAGCGAAAGCGAATAAAATGTTGTAGCCTACCTTCCCGGTAAGTAAGAAGGGTTTAACTGCATTAAGTGGTGTTCATAAAACTAACATCTATGTGACTCGAATACAACAGGGTACCACTGTTATTTCCTTGTGCGTTAACTCCAGAATCACCGGCTGTAGACGGCCATCAAAACGTTAAGGTTTTACTGGCATTTCCACGTCTCTATCCCAATGTTTATTATTTTACTTGGCTAATATTCGTCTTATCCCCCACTTGCACTTCAGAATTATATTAAAATATTTTGATTTGCAGAAAATTACTGATTCAGAATATATAGGTCTTTATTTGTGGAAATTCTGTTTTTTTTTTTTTAAGTTTTCGTCTTTTCAGCTTCTTAATTGACCCGTCGGAGCGTTGACCCGTCGGAGCGCGCTGCTGCTTTAGGTTAGGTTGCATGCGTATGCGAAAGAGCCAAATGCGCCCCACTTTAGGCCGTACTGTCTGGTAGTTAGGCATAAACCCCTTCATAGTATCGGGCAGGTTAGGTAAGGCGTAGGTCTGGTTTGCCTAATTTTCACAAAAAAAATGGATGTCATTTTCGTTTTCAGCACACCTCAATTATGCTAGAAATCACTTTGTTATTGTATAACTCGGGTGGGGGATAAGACGAATATTTACCTTTTACTTACTATAGCTGGAGCACATATACGGCGAGTGATACAATGCAGAGCGCAGTTTTGCAGCGACAACTCTCCACTTGCGATTGTTATAACTAGCAAGGATAAATACTCTATATTCTGATACTTTAAGAAAAACTGCCGTTTGATACGAGCTACCACGTTGTGATGCAACCAGATTAACGGTTCAGGAAGTGATTGTGTTTAGGAGTGATCGTCAGAATGATTAGCAGGGTTGAATTGCTTCGTGAAGCAAGCTGTTAGCCTAAATTTTTGATATATTGACCAAAAAGTCAAGGTTTTTTTTTATCGTTTAATTACCTCCCCCAAGGACGTTATGTTTTCGTCGTGTTTGCCTGTATATTTGTCTGTCACTAAGATAACTCAAAAAGTTATGAACCGACTTGGACAAAATTTCCAGGGATTGTTAGGTATGTTAGGAGGAGCACATGATTAACTTCTGGCGAAGATATGTCCGTTTGTTTGTCTGCCTGCCTCATTTTCCTCAATGCCATAACTCAAAAAGTTATAAATGGATTTTTATGAAATTAACATGAGTTGTTAGGTATATGACAGAGTAGATGAACAAATTTCGGTAATGATCCGTTTGTTCGTTCGTTCATTCGCTTGTCACGATTTTAATTTTATGCTTGTTAGTACAATAACTCAAAAAAATAATGAATAAATCTTTATGAAATTCATAGGGTTTGTTAGCAATGTTAAAAGACATAAATGGTTACATTTTAGTGCTGATCGATTTGTTCGCTTGTATGTTTGACTTATGTTTGTCATAACGTTTGTTAGCAGTATAGCTCAAAAGTTATGAACGGATCTTCAAGAAAATTGTACAAGCTGTTATCATTATCGAAAGGCAAAAATGATTAGATTTTGGAGTTTATACAAAGAAAATTATGGTTTCAGAGCCAATTTGAATTTTTTGCAACAGTTGCCTCGCTTAGCGGAGGTATGCACACTCAGGGCGCTCTAGTTGCAAGCATTTTTTTTTAACAGACGTATTTTCGATGCAGATTGCGATTCTGATGTCAGTTTTGGCGGTCAGGTTTACTTATAAGTTCCTATTTTTTCTTATGGGAGAAAATACCCGGGGATGGCAGAGTGTAACTGAACAGCTTTTAAATAGGTTTTTTAAATAACCTGACCTAGACCTGAGCTAGACCTGAGCTAGACCTGCCCTAGACCTGAGCTAGACCTACCCTAGACCTGCCCTAGACCTGCCCTAGACCTGCCCTAGACCTGCCCTAGACCTGCCCTAGACCTGCCCTAGACCTGCCCTAGACCTGACCTAGACCTGACCTAGAGCTGACCTAGAGCTTACTTAGACCTGACCTAGACCTGACCTAGACCTGACCTAGACCTGACCTAGACCTGACCTAGACCTGACCTAGACCTGACCTAGACCTGACCTAGACCTGACCTAGACCTGACCTAGACCTGACCTAGACCTGACGTAGACCTGACGTAGACCTGACGTAGACCTGACGTAGACCTGACGTAGACCTGACGTAGAACTGACGTAGACCTGACGTAGACCTGACGTAGACGTGACCTAACCTAACTAGACTACTACTAGGTTAGGTAAAAACCTCTTTAAAAGCTGTTCCATTGTACTGTGCCATTGCCCGGTATTTTTTCCCTTAGGATAACAATGGGAACTTCAAATTCATTTATCTCAAAAAATTGAGCCAGGCGCCAAAAACTGACTTGAGAATTGCAGTCTGCATCGAAAAATACGTCATGTAAAATAAAAAAACGGGGTAAAAAGATGCATGTAACTTAACGACATTAATACCACGGTCAATATTACTTTTAATACAACTAACGATTGTGGTATTTTTGATGGATTGTACATGCAAATAGAGCAATTCTAAGACGTTTTTCACGAATGACAATTTGAACAAAAATGCTTCATTTTCGAGATCTATGACTTTGAATTTCCTATTGTTTTCTTAAGGGAGAAAATGCCCAGCGACCCCATACGAACTTAAACAGATCTGAGCCAACCTAACCTAGGTTCGTTTCGGTCTCTGGACATCTAAAAACTTCAACCTAAGACATTATAACTGCAAAAACGTTTCCACCTCTACGTGTGCACTGAAATGTCGTGCCAGACTTGACGATCCGACAATTTTGTCTGGTCGAAATCAGCAAAGATGTGACTCATCTGCGCGCTGTTCAAAGCAGGCATTAGAACACATTTTTTATCTAATAAATATCTCCACAACGTATCGTTTGACGACGGATGTCAATAGGCCCTATGCAAATTTTACTCTACACATTACGTGCCATAGAATCGTCTCAAATTGCTGGCAACGAGCGGTCCCACAAGGCGACAATTTTCCGAAACTATTTTTGTTTGGGATATGACTTGACTATTTGCTAATTTCTACACGCAATTCTGCTGTTTGGAAGAGATAAATTTCGCTTGCCTGCTTCATTTCTATTTACAATTTTAAAGGCAAAGGCTGCCGCCTATTAACTGCTAACTTGCTAAACATGAGCGACCATCGTCCTTGCCTCGGTGTTGAAAAATCGAGTCAGAATAAATCTGTTTCTCCTATTATCACCCGCGAACAAAGTGAGAGAGGTGATAATGTTTTCGTTGAAGATTTAAGCATGTATATTTGCACATACATACGTTGCCAATTTATAAAACAGCAAAAGAACTCGATACTATAGTAAAACCCTATATACCTAAGCAGTTGTCTCTCAAATCAAGAGATGATTTTCTTCATATCCTGCACAGCATCCGTCCTGATGGCATCTTAGTTTCACTCGATGTCTCCAATTTATTCACCAATGTTCCTATCGAAGAAACGTTGAATATCATCGAACAGCAAGTCTATCACCATGAAAGAATTCGGCCACCAAGCATCTCCAAAACTGTTCTTGATCTCCTGAGGATTTGCACAATTGAAGCGCTATTCCATTGCCCGATAAAAAAAACTCGTCAAATTAATGGAGTGGCTATGGGCAGCCCACTCGGACCGTCGTTTCCTGAATTGTACCTATGTAATTTGGAAAACCATACGCTCTCAGACGAAACTCTAAAGCCCAAAATTTATTGCCGATATGTAGACGACATATTCTTAATAGTCGAGGACATCGACAAACTTTTAAAACTCCAAAAGAGCTTGCTAGATAACTCTGTCCTAAAATTTACGTATGAAGTTGGACAAAATAATTCTCTTCCTTTCTTAGATATTCTCGTGAAATCTGGAACTAATTCTTTCCACACAACAGTCATTAGAAAACTAACAGACAATGGTGAAATGATGAACGAAATAAGTGAGTGTCCAGAGCGTTATAAGCGAAGCGTCATCAGAGCCTTTATATCTCGTGCTTTCAAAACATGCTCATCAGAAATAGAGTTAGCTTCAGAATTGAAAACCTGCAAGCAACAACTCTTGGTTAGCAACGGATACTCCAATCGCACCGTTGACAAGGAAATCTTGACATACATACATTGGGAGATACATCCTCCACAGCTAAGAACTCCTTCTCCACGAGTCGCTAGCACTTAAAGTTCAAAGCTTCCCAGGCCATTTTAAGCTGACTTCTTCTCACTTCCGCTCCATCTCTATATTTAAGCTCCGCATNTTTCTCTTTCGTTTTCCATTTTTTCTCTTCTCGTTTCTTCATTCCTCTACATTCTACTAACATAATGGCAATAGCTCATAGAGGACCGGGGTGTAAGTCCCGGTGTCTTTTTGGGAATGGACCCTTTGGTTCGTCTACTGCCGCCTATCTAATCTAATCTAATCTAATCTAAATCAACCACTTCAAGACTAAGAGACAGAACCCAATAGTGATGACCAAACAAGAGACGATCGAGTACTTAAGGTATTCTACAAAAGCATAATGACCGACACTTATACGACAGATGAGAGAATGCTTCAGGGAATAATCAACCGAAATGTAACACCTTCGGAAAATTATTCTATGAAATTCACTGTCTACTATAAAAACAAGAAGGTTGAAAACCTAGTTATGTCAAACAATCCTACAGAGAAAACAGGAAAACTACAACAGACAATGTAATTTATAATTTCACTTGCAAACAAGAAGGCTGTGAAATTCTTCTTAATATGAATTGCATTGGACTTACAGCGACGACCCTGAGCCGGCGCCTGACTTGTCACCTGCAAGCAGGAGCGCCTCTCAACTATACAAGATCGAGACATAACCTGCCTCTGACACGTAACATGTTGGAAGCCTCTACCGACATTGTTACGAAACTACCGGATTCGACAAGACTGGCAATAGCCGAAGCCATCCTGATTAAAGAGGAGGCTCCTGCTATCAATTTACAACCTAACAAGTTTGTGCGAACCTTAGAATTATTTTCTTAACAGTTACAGCATATTTTAGCTTTCGTATCTACAATACGACCATACTGTATTTCCGTCATCTCATTTCGAAATTTCACGCTTGCCTTGAAAATGAATGTAAGATACATTCGAAACGTTGGACAACCTTGTAAATAGTGTCATCTATTGGAACTATGATTTTTAAATTGCCTTTATCAACAACATCGTGCGTAGGGAAAATTGAAAAAACAAACAAGAAGATCGAAAATAAGAAATACTCCCTGGTCTTCAATAAAACTTGTATACCAGAAAGACTTTTGCCTACGTTTACAAATATATATATATTTGTAAACTATCGCTTTCGGCACTTTTGTGCGTCTGTACTTAGTGCAGTAGCTGAAGTGAACAGGATGGAGTTAGTTTAAAAAACGACAAACATTTGTATTAGAGAAAATGACATTTATAGCTTTTGTCAAACCGGTATCATATTTACATCTTTATGTGATAACCGCTGAAATTTTAAGATGTCAACGAAATATTCTTCACCATCTTCGATCCTTCCATCTGATTGAGCTTCAATTTGTACGCCATCTACAACCAGAATATTCGTATATATATATATATATATACCATAGCTCCTTAAATTGAAGAATACGATGAGAAGCATATTAGAAATTTGGTTGCCCACGACGCGCGTTTCGCCGTACCTCGGCTCATCAGGTGGGAGGTCGAAGATGGTCGAATTTGAAGACTTGAAATTTGCAAACATCTTGGAAAGATATCCCAGTAAGATGTATCTGAGATACCGTGGATTCCAAACACAAACTAGAGCTCTCTGAGAGCGCATACCTCCTCCAAGTGAGGCAACGGTAGCAAAAAATTCAAATTGGTTCCGAAACCATGATTTTCTTTGTAATAACTCCAAAATCTAATCATTTGTGCCTTTTTATATTAATAACAGCTTGTTCAATTTTCTTGAAGATCCGTTCATGCATTTTTGAGTTATAGTGTTAATACGTATGATACGTTCATAACTTATCGACTTTTTGAGTTATACTGCTAACAAACGTTATGGCAAATATATGTCAAACATACAAACGAACAAACCAATCTGCACCAAAATTTGATCATTCATGTCTTTTAACATTACTAACAACCCTTATGAATTTCATAAATGTCCATCAATTATTTTTTGAGTTATTGTGCTAACAAGCATAAAATTAAAAACAGTGACAAACGAACGAACACACGGATTATTATAAAAATTTGGTCATATACTCTTTGTTATATACCTAACAACTCATGTCAATTTCATCAAAATCCATCCACAACTCTTTTAGTTATGGCACCAAGAAAAATGAGGCAGACAAACAAACAAACGGATGGACATATCTTTACCAAAAGTTAATCATCTGTTCCTCCTAACATACCAAACAATCCCTGTAAATTTCATCGAAATCGGTTCATAACTTTTTGAGTTATCTTGGCGACAGACAAACAGACAAAGAGGCTGACAGACAAACACGACGAAAACATTACCTCCTTGGCGGAAGTAATTACAAACTAGCAAATATTTCTTAAATTTTGACCATTTTTGACCTTCCACCTGATGAGCCGAGGTACGGCGAAACGAGCTTCGTGGGTAACCAAGTTTCTAATATGCTTCTCATCGTATTCTTCAATTTAAAATAATGCCATCTCAAGACAATATATATATATATTTGTACATATATTTGTCTGTCCATCCAATAAGTGGTCGAAGGAGTTGAGCAATCTTCAGAATTTTTTGGAGGGAGTTTGTTGGGTTGACCTCGATGAGACCCATGCCAAAAATATAGACCTAGCTGGCTGTAAAAAATGTCGGCGTTGAATTTTCCTCCACACGGTTAAATTTATCTCAACCGCGGCAGATCGTCTGGATCACAGGGCATTTTACTTTTTTCTGTGTTATGCTACAGGAGGTAATGTACTGGGGGGGGGGGCGTATAAGGCACTAACTCTGTTGGACACGGCATCCATATGAAACACTAGGATTAGCTAGCCATCGAAAATGACCGTTGAATTTTCCCCCTACCGCGGGTGATGGTCTTTAGTCACCGATGCGTTCTAGTTTGTTCTAAATTTATTGTCAGTGTAGATATTAAGTATCTTAATCAGGTATTATCGACTGCTCTTGCTATTAATTCGAAGTACAGCAATATTACCTTCCAGATAGCAGTGTAAGCAGCTGTTTCCGAAATTTTCGAATTAACTGTATAAATACAGCCTATGTAATTGACTGAAAAGAAACTGAAAAATAATCTTCCAAGGGATGCCTCGATGGCAGACATTTTTAAATATATATCCAGACTACTGGAAGAGCGTGTCATCTGATGCAAAGATGTTGATTAGGAGCAGGGGCCAGCTTTACCGAGGTAGATATAAGCTTGTATAGCCTGGCCCGAAGATGACCTCACAGTTACCGTTTGTAAGTTCATTTACGAAGTTCAAGTGTCTCTTGGTGTATGAGAGCACACGTAGCATGCAAGGAGCTCTTTTATTGGCGGGGCAAACAGAGACTTGCGTACAACGTTCTACAGTCACAATTACAAGCGTGGAGTTCATACGTCATTTTTCTTTTGAGATAAAGAGAGGTGACAAGTTACACGACAGCAAGTTATACAATGTTGTAACGATAGCAAATGTAGGCCCAGGTTAGCGCAGGTAAGGAGTGCGAGATGCCGTACAATCCAATGGAACCGCTGATGATGCGGAGTGGCCCAACGTCGTAGCAACAGTGAAACTAACTGTTGTTTGCAATCGATCAATGCACTCTGAAATAGAATATTTTTTTTATTACTTAAATGCGTGTTGTAACGTAAAATTATCATACGTAAACATTTGCCTTGGTTTGTAACTGGTGCCTGCAGTTTACATGGCTCCGAGCCTTTCATTAAACTTTGAAGTAAACGACTCCGAATCTCGTATTAAACTGTTTAAGGGACTCCGAGCCTTTCATTGAACTGTTGAAAGGGCTCTGAGCCTCTTATTAAATTGTCTAAAGGGCTCTGAGTCTCTTATTAAATTGTCTAAAGGGCTCTGAGCCTCTTATTAAATTGTCTAAAGGGCTCTGAGCCTCTTATTAAATTGTCTAAAGGGCTCTGAGCCTCTTATTAAATTGTCTAAAGGGCTCTGAGCCTCTTATTAAATTGTCTAAAGGGCTCCGAGCCTCTTATTAATCTGTTTAAAAGGCTCCGAGCGTCTTATTAAAAGTAAACCTGCGGTTTCTTACCGCTCAGCAATAGACTCTGCTGCAGACAGTGCGTAGTAACTTATTTTTTTTTGCATTAGCTGTTATGTTCACTTATAGAATAAATATATCCTAAATTGATGAACTATCGCACGTTAGCTGTATGAGAAGCACAGTTCATTTACAGAAGATAGTTGTGTCAGATTTGAGTGTACCGTATGCGCTACGTCCCGAAATATCCAGAATTGTGACGTCAAAATTACGTCACACCACTATTGCAGCGGGGAGTCTTCGATATTTCCACACTGGTGTTACGTAATCTTGACGTCACTATTCTGAAAATTTCGGGGCACAGCGCATACACTAAACTCTGACACAACTATCTTCTGTAAATGAACTGTGATGAGAACTGAGAAGTTATGAACTGATTCGGTGCGCTTCGTGTGTGGTACATATACTACTAGTTTCTTGAAGCAACTAACAGTATTTGCATTTGGAATCTATTAGTTTAGCTCGTATCATAAAGTAACTTTTTTGGTAGAACTGTAAATTTAATGTTTGAAAAACTTTGCGGAGTCCCTTCATCATTCTATCCGATTGAGACGCTTAATGCACAAGTTAAGCAGATACTGACGCGCTGAACACAAACTTATATAGGTTACTGTCCAAGGATGATGAGCCTACACAAGGCTATCCCACGGGGCGGGGTCAAGCTGCGGTGCACCATGGGTATTGAGTAGAGCCCGGATTTATTGCTCTTAAGATATTGCAGTTATAGCTCCTAAAAATTGCTCTTATTGCAGCTAAGAATTGCTCTTATTGCACCTAAGCAATATGAGTGGGAAAATAGTAAACAAAGAAAAGGCAAATACAGCAAAAAATTGCGAGGACAAAAAAAAAAAAGTCTGATAGCAAACGGGAATAGCATGTCAGTGGATCAACGGACACCTATTTCAGTTCCAAATATCAATTATCAGTAGGTATACGTTGCGCTTATGCTAATTGACAATTTTTCCCAATGGCGAGAATGATTCTCTCAAATATCCCGCTTTACCTGTTCCCATGATGTATTCGCCGAGCGAAAAGGTTATGAAAATTTAATAGCCAGATTTTGAGATTTTGTTACTCAATTATATTTTTACCCCAACAAATACATGCAACAGTAATTGATAAGGGAATCAATTGTCACGGCGTTTGAATCTTGTGACACGTGGCAGTGATAATAAGTTCACACGCACCTCATCGTAACGCGTTCAATCACGAAAGTGAACACGAGTTGTGCGTCAACTTTTTTGTCTCTGTCCACGCGTAGCAGTGTCCTTCATTCATATGAATGACGCCATGCACTCAGTTATGATATCGTTTCTTTACATTATCGCTTATATTTTGCGTTTGTTTGAAGTCACGTTCATATCCCATAATCTTATAGACTGATTTTGATAGAAATAGCCTATTTTAAAAAATGTTATAGCCTGATAAACCGACAGAAGAGAACTCAGCATAGATCAGTCAGTTGGACTACCAAATCAAAGATGGCGTCCGTGTTCATGTAACATTTTCAGGTTTTTTCTCCTAATCGGCAGTACCTACTGTACAGTGATTCTGATCATCGAAGTGAAGATAAAAATTTTTTTTTTTTGTCGACTTATCCATGAACTGTGAACGCTCCGGAGGATAAATTTATCATTTATTAGTTCTGTTCACTGAACTTGAATGACGCAGCGCGTTAAAAAGAGGATATGCTTCATTCTTCAGTCTACCGCGTTTGTTACAGCTGCTTCTCTCAAATCAACGCGCCGCGTCCATCAGTTTGAGAGAACGCGTTACAATGAGGGACATGTGAACACGGCCTAATATGTTGCATTTATAGCTCTCATTGCAGTTATTGTACTTATTGTAGTTATTGCACTTATTGTAGTTATTGCACTTATTGTAGTTACTGCACTTATTGCAGTTATTGCACTTATTTTAGTTATTGCACTAACGCCGGGAACTGCAATAAATCCGTGCTCTCGTAATGAGGCTTGTGATGTCACAAAGTTCAAATCCGATAATACGCAGCTATTTTGCATTGTTTATCCATCATTTCATCTAGGCCTCCAGAGTGTCCTACATGTCATGCAATCAAATAATTGCACAAAATACGGATCAGAGCATCTACGATTTTTTTTTTAGTTTCTGAAGGATGAAATTTTATTATTACTATTTCGGAGAGTGTCTGTAAAATGTGACCCTAAGCTGTGCCGTCGCGTACGCGTCGTTAACAGATCCTCCGCTCTTAGTTGTGAAAACTACCGCATCATTGGAAAAAATTATGGATTTTACATTCGCTAGTTCAACAACATCGTTCCAAAAGACAGTTTAGGAGTGGGAAATACCGTGAGGTAATGTTTTCTAAGTTAGTTAACGCGAGTCGGACGCGACACTTACTTATACTGCTGTAACGCACGCAGCGTATAGTAGCTGATATTTTTTTTCTAATTTACCGAGCAATTGAATGGCTTCTGCGTATGATGTATAAACTTTTGCCTTCATATTAATTACTGCACCGGAAGGAAAGTAATTTGTTTCTCTGATGCTCTAATGTTTTTGAAACAAAACTTGGTAAAAAATTCTTCTGTTCCGGCGTTTAATCATACGCATCTGAACCATTTTTGTTGCAGCAGTTTGAAATTATAGAGGATAGCAGGTCATTGGTAGAAGACAAGGATAAATCGAAAACATGAAGGTTTTCAGTCATATGATTCCATCTTCAGAATGCCATATTCCTCCCGATGAAACTGAATTGATTGATTGCATTTTAAAGACGATAAGCTTGACTCCAAAAGTGCTTCTGGCACGTGCGGGCTCTTGCCGGGTTCAATTCATGTGCTCTTGTAACAGCCTTCTAAGCAACATTCTTTCAAAATTATATCCTTCATGGAGCTAAAATAAGTTCGTAGATGCTTTGATACATATTTTTGTGCTACCATAAAGATTGTAGTACACTCTGGGGGCCCAATTGAAATGACAGAGAAACAATTTAAAATAGCTGCGTATTACCGTACTTGAATTTTGTGACGTCACAAGCCTCATTACCCATGGGGCACCGCAGCTTGGCCCCGCCCTATGGGTTAACCTTGTGTAGTCTCATCATCCTTGGTTACTGCCGTAGCAAATGATTAGTTTTGTTTTTGAGGTACTGCAGTGCTGCTTCCAACGTTATATCTCACCCGCTGCGCGATGAAACTTAATTCATTCCTCGTAATTGCCAAAAATTATGGCAGTGACTGCAAGCCATTTGGTGTGCCCCTTGTTTTACTCATTTAACATAATTTCTGCCGGCTTGTATAATCTTGTTTCAACTAATAACATAGCTGCCCAACCTACCGTAGCTTGTTCTTACCTTACTGTGCCGAATCTTAGCTAATTCTTACCACAGCTTTTTATTGTCCTATTCTCGTGCCGAAAAACTGGCTGCTATATACATACATATATACCCTCGCGCACTTCTTGTTCGTCATTTTCGGAATAGAAAAATATTTGGGAGCCTTTTTTATTATTGGCCTGACAACACCAGCGGTTAAGCTATACATAACATAGCAATTGTTATCGGCTTAAAATATTACGTTGATAATTCGTTGAAATGAATTTGCCAGTGCGATACGTGCGTGAACCACGATCTGGGAAATACAAATGTTTCTGGATATATACAACTAATAAATGATGATTGGTACCTCTTGTTAATCATGACCTTATTAACACTCATCAATGTGCAGTTTGTCATGGCTTTCTGAACTCCATATGCCTCCATTACTCTTCAACGTAGCTGGCAGGGTCACGCCACACTAGTGCAAACAAAACTTTATCGTACGTCTGGCGTATAAGACTTTATGCTAACCTTTTACGTGCCATCATACCTGATCCGATGTAGTTTCACAGTCTTTATGCCTTCATTGCAGCGCTACCACAGGAATCTTAAATTTTCTAACCAATAATTTCCATCGCATCAATCGCAGATTTCACTCGTTGCTTCTCCTATCAGTTTTTACGCTGATTCGTACGAAGGTCCATTTTCTGCCAAATTTATCCTTTTAATGGAATGAGGCCACGCAATATGGAAACAAATACAGAAATAAAAACTATGATATATACAATACCATGATTAACTATAAATTTGTGTGATTACGTAGTTGCATAATTCGTGTTTCCCCTGTGTGTGGGGAAAGATGTAACGATCAGTTGTTTATAAAAGAACAGTACGTGGAATCCATCGTTCAGATGATGGAAAGTGCTACCTACATCAAAATGCATTGGTAGGTAGTTTGGCTATTACTTGCAGCAATGAAAGCAGATGCAACATGTGCTTCAAAGAGTCCTGGTCTAATGCAAACGAACTGTTCTCACGAGGTGCTTCCTCCTTCTGCTGATCGGCCTTAATCCTTGTTTTTTTTTAACCATTTACTGTTTTATTACTTCCACTAAGGAGGTTATATTTTTGTCGGTCTGTTGGTCTGTTTTCTAAAATAACTTAACAACTTATCGACGGATCTTTACAAACTTTACAGGGCTGGTTAGGCAAGTTCAGAGTAAGAGTTGATTAAGTTTTGGTGAAGCTCCGTTCAATAATTTATAATTTATTTGTGTGCCTCTTTTTTCGTAGTAACAACTCAACAAATTATGAACGCATTCTTTGAAATTTACACGAGTTGTTAGGTACATCACTAAGAGCAATTGACCAATTTTTTCAGATGATCTATAGGTTCGTTTGTTTATTCGTCTCTGTATTTGATTTTATGTGTGTTAAGTTGTTAACAAAATAACTAAAAAGTGTCCTGAGGGGCATATTGTGGCGGGCTCTTTCCCTGCCACAATATGTTTAGGCATCACGCACCCAAGGTTCCCGAGTGCCTTATCCGCAGGAGATGTTACAGTTTTCCGCAGTTCCTGCTGGCGAGGTTAGTATTGTAAAGTTAGGTAGGTTCTCTACTTTCCTCTTTCTGCCCCGTAAGGTGGGCTGTCGATCGAGATAGCCAACCGGGTACGCGGGACATCTCTAGTCTCTCTCGTGTGGAAGGACACAAAAGGGGCCGGCCACTTGAGTGTCTACTACTATACTTTGCTCCTTTTTCTCGCCAGTAGTAGCGCACTGAGCCAACCGAGAGTTTCCGGCAGGAATGCCGAGATAAATTATTCCTACAGAGCTGCGGAGAACGACCGAGTTTGCACTGTGCGGATCACTCATCGAGTGGATACGGTGGTAAAACTATGACTATAATAATAATAATAACTAAAAAGTTATGGACTTTCGTGAAATATACAGCAATTGTTAAAATGTTAAAAGACAAAACTGATAAATTTTTGGTTAGGAGCTGTTGGCCTGTTTGTATGGTTGACTAATGTTTGTCAGCAACATAACTCGAAAAGTTATGAACGGATCTAAAAAAAATTATAAAGATATTATCGCCATAAGGCACAAATGACCAGATTTTGATGCTGATTAAAGGAAATAATAGTTATAGAGCCAATTTGAATTTTACGTTAACGCTGCCTTGCTTGGCGGAGGTATGCACTCTCAGAGTGCTCCAGTTGATTATTCGTTCCAGTTATTCACAGGGTCTGTGTTTTCTATTTCCGATGACTTATGATAAAATTACTAGTGCCTTTTCTCTTTTTTGTGTCTTTTCTCTTTTTGGTTTAGAAACTTCGCATGAACGCCGCAATATGCTGAAAATGGGCGATTTCTTGGATTTCATGCCTATCTCTCAAGCCGGCGTAGCCTAATAACAAGCCCTTTGCGTCTCGTAACCTTCCGTCTGCTTTTCTCGAGCAAAGTTCAACTAAGAGTCAGAGAACTTTGAACCGGTTTGCTGTGGCGCAGTCCGTTAAATGCGGCCTACGGATATCGGCTGCCAGCATTGTGCTGGGAGCAAAAAACTTGACAAGCCGACAGAACCACGTACTAAGTATAATATACCTACCTTACATTTCGCACAGTACTTCTCCCAGTCTTCCATACACGAAACCAAGTTTCGGTAAAGGCATGCATAGCCTTAATGACAAGTTGCGTCCAGAAATGATGGTTGGTAATGTGAAATCAAAGGGACACACACACCGGTGATGTAAAAATAGCTACAAATTTTTAGTTAACGTGTTTTGTTTAGAATAACCAAATAATTTTAGTAATTGTTGCAAAAATGAAGAAAACGTTTAGTTAATGGAACATTTCTATATGTCTACAATTACTTCAATGTTTTGTTAATAATAATAATAAGAAGCCAACTAACAAACATTTTTAGTAAAGTTTACCATAAAATTTGGCAATATAACCAAAATATTTATCTAAATCGATTGGTAATATTAAATAAAAAAATTAATCATCTGATAGCCAAACCAATAACTTAGTTAACTAAATTTCGAGACCGAATCAAAAACCTCCAATTGTCTCCCAATGCCCACTTAGCTAACTAAATTTTGTTTAATGCAACCAAATCGATCTCTGTGTGTAACGAGAGTACTCTGAGAACCAATAGTGCTGCCAAGCAAAGCAATTTTGAAAAACTTAAGCTGGTTTTGAATCTAGCGTTTCCTATTTACAATCACAAAACTTTGGTTATTGGTGCCTCTAGACAGTAATAACAGCTTCTATTGTTTTCTTGAAGATCGGCTGGTCATTTTTTGAGTTATGTTCTGACAAAAATTTGTCAAACCCACCGACAGACAAACCGATCATATCCAAACTTTTGCCGTTTTTACCTTTTGACATTTCTAACAATTCTCATTAATATCATGAAGATTCATTCATATTTTTTTTGCATTTATCTTGTGAAAAAAAATGAAACGAACATATAGGGACAAGTGAACTAATGGACGAACAAACAATCTCACACTCAAAAATTTTGTCAATTGCTCTTCGAAACATTCATAACAATTTCTGCAAATTTTGTGAAAATCCATCGAGAACTATTTCAGTTGTAAACAAAAAAGAAAAAAAAAGAGTTAGACAAACGGACGGTTGAACGAATGTTCACCATAGTTGTTCATCTGTTCCTGATCGTCATATACTTAACAATCGCTGTAAATTATTTTAAAAATCTATCCATATCTTTTTGAGTTATCTTGGTGACCAATAGACAGAAAATCCGACAAGCGCAAATAAAAACTTAACCTCTTTGGCGGAGGTGAACACAAAATGACATTTGATTTTATTTCAGTAAATAAGTGAAATACCACATCAGGAAAAGGGTTAGATATACACACGTAGCGTGTCTTACATCCAGTTCCCCTTTATTATACGGGAAGAAAAAGTGCGAATCCCGACAACTGGTGGGGCTGAGCTGACCCAAAACTGTAGCTAGATTTAA
>LQNS02277603.1:9178167-9188707 GCA_001587735.2 Parhyale hawaiensis | reverse complement strand
CTGTCAGAAGATGTTTGTCACTAATGAGAGTCGCTCCGCACTTGAAAGTGTAGTTCGAGAAGAACACAATTGCTTGCCATGGGAATTCACCAAAGTCTGCTTCCAATTTATCAAGCTGAGGTACGTGGATTCTGGTTTTAATACGATCATCTTGCGTTCCATAGTGGCTCACACCGCACTGCTGGACAATGGGACCAACATCAGGTGGAGGGTTGTTGCAGCATACGCCGGATCCAGAGCCATCTGGAAGGGCACACTCTGACCAGGTGCCGCCTGGAGAATAGGGGGTGAACTGCCCAGAGCCATCCAGGAGATCTCCGAAGCAGAAGTCCTCAGGGATGCAGAGAGAGTTGGCGGGGCAGGTGGTGATAACCGTGACCGGTGCAGGGCTGCAGCAGACGCCCACGGCCAGGCTCGCTGCATAGTTTGTGTAACAATCCTGAAAGAGAATATTTATTTCAGTGTTTTCACATCATTTATAGTACACTATACTCAACTGCCCACTTCAATTTGCTGGTGGGGCTGTTGGCAAATTCATTTTACTTTGATAAAATATATTCAGTGAACAGATCGCCCTCAAAACTTATGTTTTCTCCATAATGCAAGAAACATGTTTATCAACAAGCGACGAGTATGTAGCTAGATTTTACGATAATTGATTTAACTGGATCGTAGGGCACCTAAATGATCGAAAATTGGCCGAATAAATCTTGCAATTTAAGATTCATCTGCTATGTGTGTTTCTTTCCCGTAAATGTATTTATTGCGTCTCCATGAACAGTCAATATTTTTTCATTTCAGGTCATCAAGTTAGCTGGAAGATATTTTATCGAAGTTTCAACCCTTTGCAATCTCCCCACTCGCGAGGAGTGGACAGCTGCATATCTTGTGGTTGACGCATCATTGAATCATTAAGAGATCACTATGCTTTAAATAGTACTAGTAGAACATGTTGCCTGCATATTAGCATACATGTGTGCCAAGACGTATGTATAATAATGAAGGACCATTGTTGCATACCATACATAAACGCCGAAGTGTTAAGCTTCCCAGCAAGCATTACTCAACACACTGTGAAATTGGGACACCGCTAAGTCACTTTCTTAAAGGCACCGTTCCTGCACAAAGCTGCAGCAAAATAACACCATAAAAGAGTATCATTTCACATGATCCTTAATCTTCAAAACTGGAAGAGTAGTTTGAGGTTTTCTAGAAACTTGAAAGCACCAATTGGTTAAAAATTAAATAGGCCTGGAAAACTGGCAATTTTTTATAGCGCACAATTTGACAGCTTTGCAATAAAACCACTGTAAAATATTCCACATAGAAAACTTTACCTTGATGACATTAAAAAAAAACTTCTAGGAGCGTTCCATAGTAAGCATTGCTCCTCTCCATTCAAATTTTTTAGTAATGTTTTTAGATACTATTAGTGTAACCAACTAAACTTTGGATTACCGTCGCACCTAGCAGCAACTGTTGCGCTTTCAACTCCTATGACTTTCTCTTGACGGACATGGGTCTCTTCAGTTTAGGTGACAATTGTGCTACAGTAAAGCATTAGTGTATGGAAAGAATAGGTTCCGACAGCTCATTAATTAAAGAATTAATTAAAAATGTCCCCCGTAGTATTAATCTGAGAATTTGGCCAATTACACGTCGGAGCATATGGCATATTGTGTATGTACCCATCATAACCGCACCCCTAAATAAGATATTGAACGTTTCGAACAGTTCTCAATTACACTGGGAACTTACGGTGCCAGCGTAGTACGGTGCGTTGATGGAAGATTCCACAATAAAACCGTTCAGGTCACAATAGTCGCGATCCGTGCAGATGGAATAGTCGGGGCACGTCTGGGCCACGGGAGGAGATCCAGGAATGCGGCAGCACACGCCGTCACTGCCAGCGTATTCTGCGCTCTGGCATTTCTGCCGGCAAAGATAAGATACATTATTACCTCCGCCAAGGAGGTTATGTTTTAGTCTGGTTTGTCTGTCTGTCTATCTCCAAGATAACTCAAAAAGTTATGGACGGATTTAGATGAAATTTACAGGGATTGTTAGGGATGTTAAGAGAAACAGATGATTAACTGTTGGTGAAGATCCGTCCATAAGTTTATCTGCCTCATTTTTCTCAATGCTCTTACTAAAAATGTTATGGACAGATTTTCATGAAATTTACATGAATTGTTAGGTATATCACAAACAGTAAATGACCACACTTTTGTGATTATCTGTTGGCTCGTTCGTATGTTTGTTGCTGTGCTTGGTTTTATTTTTGTTAGCGCAATAACTCAAAAACTTTTGAGTGGCTCTTTATGAAACTTACCGAAATTGTTGGTAATGTTAAAGGAAATGAAGGATTAAATTTTAGTGCAGATCGGTTGGCTCGTTTCCATGTTTGACTTATATTGGTACATTGCTCAAACAGTTCTGAAAGGATCTTGAAAAAAATTGCAGAAACTTATTACTATTAAAAGGCACAAATCATTAGATTTTGGAGTTGATACAAGAGAAATCATCGTTACAAAGACAATTTGAATTTTACGTTACCGTTGCCCACTAGGCGGAGGTATGCGATCTCGGAGTGCTCTAGTTGTTTATGTGAACAGCATGTAATCTGTATTATAACGAGCCCAAAATCTTGGGACATGAAACTACGAATCTTATTATGTTGAGTTGGCCAGAAAGTTTTTTAGTATCAACTGTCCGATGTCTAATCCCGATTCCTGTCTCTTTGGGATTCTGTGGTCAGTAGAGCGACTATATTTACGTCAGTGGGAAATAAGCCCTGAAATGGGGAGAAGGGGGTCTGCCATTCTTGCTTGCATTTGGGCCTTTGAAATTAACATTGAGGTGGAACGCGTTCTGCATCTTATTAAAGTTTTTACTACCAAACTAGAAAGAAAAAAGCGTAAATTGGCCAAAAGATATGCAATTCCTGTAAACAATGCAGTTTCATGAGTAGTAAATGCTAGAAATGGCTTACTAGACTTCGATCAGGGAATTTTCAGAAGAGCTGCTCTCCACTCTTGCCAGCCTAAAGACTTACATCGGCCATAGAAATGGCTTACTAGACTTCGATCAGGGAATTTTCAGAAGAGCTGCTCTTCACTCTTGCCAGCCTAAAGACTTACATCGGTCATAGAAATGGCTTACTAGACTTCGATCAGGGAATTTTCAGAAGAGCTGCTCTCCACTCTTGCCAGCCTAAAGACTTACATCGGCCATAGAAATGGCTTACTAGACTTCGATCAGNTGGCTTACTAGACTTCGATCAGGGAATTTTCAGAAGAGCTGCTCTCCACTCTTGCCAGCCTAAAGACTTACATCGGCCATAGAAATGGCTTACTAGACTTCGATCAGGGAATTTTCAGAAGAGAGGCTCTCCACTTCTGCCAGCCTAAAGACTTACATCGGCCAACTGAAAGCTTATTTCTAACAAGACTGCAGTCTGACGACCAGACAAACCACCGATATTCTCTACCTATCCAAAACAAGTGTAAAAAAATGAATTTCTACCTAAATAAAAGAACCCTTTGGCTACCCAATATTTATCATGACTTACGTTAGGCCTCCCTAGCCATCGCAGGTTTAATCTTCATTAGATGAAAAGGAAGAGACATGTAGAACGCGTTCGATTGCGTCGTGGAAGTCGATCTAAGCCACGCCCACTTGATCAACTTGTCCGGAAACGAAGACAGGAACTTTAGTTCCGTCTTTATTACCTCCGCCAAGGAGGTTATGTTTTCGTTGGCTTTGTCTGTTATTCTGTCTGTGTCATCAAGATAGCTCAAAAAATTATGGACAGATTTTGATGAAATTTACAGGGATTGTTAGGTATGTTATCAGAAACAGATGATTAACTTTTGGTGAAGATCTGTCCATCCATTTGTTTGTCTATCAACCAATTTTTTTGTTAGTGCCCTAACTTAAAAAGTAATGGACGGATTTTTATGAAATTTACAAAAGTTGTTGGGTTTATTACAGAAAGTAAATGATCAAATTTTTGTGAGGATCTGTTTGTTCGTTTATTTGTTTGTCGCTGTGTTTGATTTTTCGGTTGTCAACGCAATAACTCAAAAATTAAGGGATGGATCTTAATGGAATTTCAGGAATTGTTAGTCATGTTAAAACATCATTGACTAAATTTGTGGTGATGATCGGTTTGTCCGTTTGACTTATGTTTGTTAAAAGCTTATTAGCAGCATAACTCGAAAAGTTATGAACGGATCTCCAAGAAAAAATTACGGACACTTAACATTATCAAAAGGCACAAGGGATGACAGCTTTTGGTGTTGATAAAGAATACCGTGGCTTTAGAGCCAATTTGAATTTTTCGTAACCGCTGCCTTGCTTGGAGGAGGAATGCACTCTCAGAGTGCTCTAGTTATTATATCAATTGACATACTTCAGTTCAGTCACTTTGAATCGAATTGTAGATGACTGAAATTTCCATTTTGCGGAGAAAGACAGAATTCATAGAAGTCTCAGACGTAATCGATTAAGTGTCAACGCCTTAAATTCGAATCAAGAAATTGCAAGCAGGGTACTTGTTTGAAGAGTCGGACAAGTCAATTAAGCCTCAGGCTCAATTTAATTCCCAGTCGCATGCACCCACAGAAGGACAGACAAAAGTAGAAGCCCATGCACAAGAATGTTTCCCGGCAGGATCAGTGCGTATGGTCAAAGCAAGTTGGGGAAAACCATGAAGAACAGAGGAAAGTTAGATAAGCAGGAATATGAAATTGGAATCTGAAAGTAAGCGGAAGTCCCGAAGGCCAAGTTTACAGCCAATGAAACCTACCGGATCCTCTTGGGTCGCTACTTCCCATAACATTGAATCGGCGGACCTAGCTAACTGGTCATGGACATCGTGTGCCTTGAGAGAGGATGACCTCCCCAAAAGGTTAAAGCCAATTAGATGCTTAGTCGGACCTGCCTGAACACCTATCCCAGGTTTCGCAATTTTTATTATTGGTAGGGTGCTCTGCTCTAAGCCAGAGAGTGATGCTAAAAAATAAATCATTATCGGAAACGCTTCTTTTTGCATATATGAACTCAACTTTCCTAACTATATTTTTATAATATTGAATAGCTGAGGCAAATCGAATTAACCTTGTCCTATAACATACGCCCCCCCCCCCCCTGAGGAATTCCCAATCATATCTGATTTCTATAATCATTCAGCAATTTCTTCTGCCGCCCGTCACTTTAACATTGTCAATTTTCCATCTCGCACCATCCATGTCGCAATATAAAAAGAGCCTTCTTTTGCTGAGAGCCACTTCACCCCAAATTTATGCCCTGCTTTTCTAGATGATTACCATATTCATTGTTCATTAATGCAGTCGTATCACAACAACCCTGTGTATTGCTTACCCTATAGTCGGGCTTCTTGCGCAGATCAATGAGTCCGGTGCCATCGGTGATGATCTGGCCGTTATGGCACTGGACGAGCGGCACGCAGTCTTCATTGGGGGAGCAGACAGATATGATTGCACCACTGGTTCCGCCGCCGTAACCACCTCCTCCAGTTACTACTGCACCTCCTCCTCCGCTGCTGTGGACCCCACCGATAGTGCCGCCGCTTGTACCGTGACCTCCACCCCCGATAACGCCGCCGCCACCGATAACGCCGCCGCCACCGATAACGCCGCCGCCACCGACTTGACCACCTCCCACAGCACCTTCGTAACCGCCTCCACCTACAACTCCACCGACTTCGCCGCCCACAGAACCTCCACCGATGTGACCACCGCCGACAGCACCTCCACCGATGTGACCACCGCCGACAGCACCTCCACCGATGTGACCACCGCCGACAGCACCTCCACCGATGTGACCACCGCCGACAGCACCTCCACCGATGTGACCACCGCCGACAGCACCTCCACCAACACCGCCGATGCCACCACCGCCACCAACACCTTCATAGCCACCTCCACCTTCTACTACTTTCACAGGCTCTTCTTGGCAGCAGACGCCCACATCCAGGTATTCGGTGGTGCAGTGCTGTAAAAGAAAGTTCCGTATACTCTCAAAGCTATGAAACATCGGCGATGTTTAAATGTTGGACCTGAATGTTAATTTATTCCGTAGCCTAAGGTAGAATATGGTAGAACCCCATAGTTGGTGTATTCGACAGCGTCCACATAAATCGGGTGATAAAAGGAAGTATTCTCAAATACAGCGCGCATTCACGCCGTGACTATAGGTACCAAATGGGTTACCTTACTCTTTCACATTATTATCTTGTAAATTAACCACCCAAGATAATAACAGTGATTGAGGAGTGAATCATTACTCTTGCACAGGTTGCCACTTCAATATGAACAACAACCCGTAATTTATGGGCCATAATTTTGAAATTGCGACTGAGGATTAGAATATTATAAATTAATTATTTCGCCCTAGTTAAGTTGCTGAGAGCTTCAAAACTCAGGGAAGATGCGCAGTCCAATAAGTCAAGGCAACAACGGGAGACTACGTTTGGAGTATCGGAACGTAAACTAACAGTGAGTTGGAAAATAAATAAAGACCTGAATACATGCAGAGTAATAATGAAGGATAACCTACGTGCACGAGAGATATCTTTAAAGACTAAACGCCCTCTTGCACGAGCGGGCGATGTTCGGCGAACAACTGACAGAACCTCAGAGAACATGCTCGCCGAATATTACACGGGACGGAGAAATGTCTAGGTCACGTAGGACGGGCAGCTCTATGTTCTATGCTTTTCATGCAAATAAAATTACAATGTGGAGAATAACTACAAGTTTTGGATTGTCATAGCTGCTAGAACTATTATGCAAGTGTTAGAAACTCTTTAAAACAATAACTTAGGTGTTGGCCAGATAATGCCCATTGTTCGGGAGGCAAAGTTGGCGCAGTGAGCAAACCTCTGGCAGCAGCGAATGTCTGCCGGGCAGTGGGCAAAGCCCCGTGTTTGCCAGGCAATGTTCGCCCGTGTAATAGGCTAGAGTTGGGTAAGGGTTATTATGAACCAACTTAAAGCGTAACTCTAAAAAGCAAATAAGGTAACATTACCATCATAATCTCATAGCCTATTCTGCGTATCATGTCATGAGTAGTCTTTAGTAATTCAGAGTACTTTTACTATTGGACCGTTGCCACATTCAATTTCTTTTGACCGAAACCACATTGAAACTGCAGTGAGACTGACCTACTGTACATCATTCTTGGTAATTAATGCGAAATCGGAGCTAATCTCAGGTTTGGCATCCTGAAGAATGTGACTCACCTTGTATTCAATGAAAGGTTGTCCTTCGTAGAGTGGAATGCGGGCCCCAATGAAGCCAGTGTATAGGTTGCATAGGGACTCTTCCACGCACTGGAGTCCTGCGGAACAGGCGGGGTACGGGGGACCTACAACGTCTGTGGGACCGTAGCCGCCGCCACTACCACCAACAACAACGCCTCCCGTACCATGACCGCCACCAACAACGCCTTTCGCACCATGACCGCCACCAACAACGCCGCCTGCACCATGACCACCACCAACAACGCCGCCTGCACCATGACCACCACCAACAACGCCGCCTGCACCATGACCACCACCAACAACGCCGCCTGCACCATGACCACCACCTCCAACTATGCCGCCACCGGAGGAGTGTTGGTTGACGATGTCGATAGGCAGGAGACAGCAGACGTTGCCTTGAGCCCCACACTCAGTGTAGCCGAGCTGGTGACGGAACACGAGTTAGGTTACTGTAGATTACACTGAAGCTGATGACACATAACCTCGCCAGACTAAATTACTAGCTCTTCAGGAATGAGCTGGTGCATAGGTATGAGAGCCATGAAAAAAGGCCTTCGTATCATATGGGACTCGTGGAAAAGGGCATACCACTGTTAATATTATCTCTTCTCTGGATCTTGTATCGCTAATGACGTCTGCTAATCAAAAAAGTATGGGCGTTTCGCTTATTGCTTAGGTATTGGACGCCAATTCAGTAACAACGTAATTTCTGGAAACAAACCAAATGACTGCGCAGTCCAATTTTACACAACAGTAGCTAAATAATCGCACCGTTTCATTGGTTGCCATTGTAATTATCATTTTCATGCCTCTTCTACTGTTCAATGCACATCTCATTGATTAGCTATTTTATACAGGTCTTAAATGGGGACAAATTTTGAGCGCGCCTGGGGTCCAAAATGCTGTTAAGATGGCCCTGGTTCTTACTATTGTAATATCGATGTTATTAACATATTGTATTATGAGCTAATACAAGCCTAACTAATACTACACTAGTTAACCGTTTCAATTTCGAAAAAGGGAAAGACATACCGGTAGTAGGTACAACATACATACACACAGAGAACAGTTTGGTTATAGTCACCAAAATTTGGTTGATTTAACCAAGCTATTTGGTCAGCTATAAGCCAACCAAATTTTTGGTGGAAATGACCAATTTTTTTTTGGTTAAAAAATTTAGTAGTATTTACGAATTTTTAGTAAAAATTACGAAAAAAAGTTTCGTAATTTTAACCAAGTTCCTAAATTTGTTTGTATTTACCAAAATATAGTTACAGTTACCATTCTATTCATCACATGTACCAAGTTTTGTCATAATAACCATGAATATCTATGTATTATTAACCAAAAAAAGAAGTAACTACAACAAAGCATTTTTCCCCATATGTTGAGAATTACCAAAATATTTAGTGATTCCAAACAAAATGCCGTAACTAAAAAAAAAATAGTCAATATTACTACCCTGTTCTCTGTGTGTATATATACATATAAGATAGATGCGGAACCCATGCACGAGAGCGTTTTGCCACACATCAAACGCATGGGAACACCTAGTTGGTTAAGAAGATATAGGGAAAGAGTCACTAAAAGGCGTTTGAAGCTAAAAGGAAGCAAAGTGGGCACAGTGAAAAAATAACCCGAAGGCTTCGATAAAGCAAAAGGTAACTTGTAGGGTCCCCCTAGAAGCACTACTTTACTTATTTCGATTATGTATGGTAAGCTAAAATCGTTCTAGAGCAATACAAGTTTATGTTCTTTTCAGAAAGCTTTTTGAAGAAGACACAGAATGAATAGTTGAATGAGGAACCAATACATGAGGGGATTCCACACAGGATCAATGCGCACGAGTACAGCAAGTCATAAGAAGAGGAGTTGCTCCCCATAGAGGATGGGTGTCCCTAACTAACCAAACCCTATGCCTTATCTTATGTCCTCTGAAGGGTGTAGACAGTTTCAACAATTACTTAAAATAGATTCCATGAAAGCATGGTAGGAATTGAACAAGGTTATTTAAGCTACTCATGATCGAAACGCCTGTAACTGTAATTATATGATAACGTCTTTGCTTTTTAAACAGTTCTCTGATATCAAGTTACGTATCAAATAAAATACGCTAAATCGTCAAGTATTGAAACGTTACTTATAGCAGTACACATATGTATCGAGTCTAGCAGCAACTGACGTCATCGAGTCTGCTAAATCTGCCAAAGGATCGTTACCTGGAGCGCATCGCGGTCACTGCGATGTACACATATAGATATGTATATATAGAGCTGGACGCACGAATATATAAATATTTTATTTGGGTTCCGTATCCGAACCCGAATCTTCGCCGGTTTGGGGTTGTGAAGCTCCGAATAACGAACCCAATTTTCAAAATTTCAGTGCGAACATTTGTTCGCGAACCTCCGAATCTTTACAAGATAGCAAAGCGAACCTTAATTCTAATACCTTTCGATAGATTTCTAACCAAAATTTTACTCATTACGAATAGAAATTTAAAGATTTCCGATTTAAAAAAGTTTATTATGATATCTACAATATTCAGAGCAACGGTTGGAGAATGTCTGACTATTGTAGCCACCGGTGGCTGCGCATCACTAAGGCGCCACAGTTACCCGCGACCGGTTGCCTCCGCATGGCTTCCGTGGACCATCTCCGCGCTGAGTCCAAGATGCTGAGGATCGATCAATCCCTCGACCTCCAGTGCCGTCAAAAGGTACCTCATTTCCGCCCTTCGTCCCGAACACCAAGTCCACTCTGTTGTCACCCCCGTCTCATCCGCCACAACTTAGCAACCAAATTCCAACCTGACACCAACCACCTACTTACTGACAATATCATGCCTTCCCCAGAGTACCGCTCAGCGATTTCCCCCCCCCCCCTCCATCGATCTGCCGTGCAAGCCTCACTAGACCGCCTACCCGTTAACAGGGTTTTGGGCTCTGCCCCACAGGAGATTTCGCCCGACGAGGCGGTCCTCTCTCGTGCGGCCCGTTCCACTCTATCACAGTTGCGCTCATGTTTCTGCTCTGCCCTGATGTCATACCGCCATAGGATCGAACTAGCGAATTCAGACTCCTGCCCCGAGTGCCACCGCGCCTCCATACCGTCAACCACCTGTTTGGGTGTCGCGCCCTCCCTACCGCCCTCCTTCCTACCTCTCTATGGGACAGCCCTTTATCTGTGACTGACTTCTTGTGCTCCCTGCCTTCCTTCTCATACCTTCCGCCACACGCCCGACCCCCTCCG
>LQNS02277603.1:9094410-9104532 GCA_001587735.2 Parhyale hawaiensis | reverse complement strand
ACTACAGAGCAGTACTCCAGAAGAGGAAAGACAAAGCAATTAAAGTAGCGACGTGTCAATTCTACCGAGCCAAACACCGTACAAGCACGCCTCATTAGACCAATTTTCTACGATGCACGTGAGGCTCAAACGTCAACTTTGGATCGAAATTGACACCCACAATTACCAAGTCATCAACCACAGGAAGTGACACACTATCCAGTTTGGGTGCAGAACAAGGAGGTCTCATAGTACGTAACCTGGACACGAGAGTGCAGCACAAGGAGGTCTCACTGTACGTTACCTGGACACGGGCATGGTCTTAGTCTTGCCCACATTTGGCCTCATTCCTCACCTAGAACACCACCAATCAGCCACTTCCAAATCATGCTGAATGGATTCTGAAACCTCCAACTCATCATTAGGCTTATCACAAACAGCGACCAAAGTAACATCGTCAGCGTAACCATCAAGTCAATTATTAACAAAATGCAATGAATACCAAGGGACCCAGAACACTACCATGTGGGACATCAGAAACTACGTCCAAAAACTCACTCCTCTTCCCATCAAAAACTACGCATAGACATCTGTGAGATGAAAAATTACTAACTGCCGCGAAAACTGAACCACCAATACCCATCAATCTCAGCTTATGGAGCAGCTCAAGGTGATTCACGTGGTCAAAAGCTGCACTGAAGTCAAGCTGTACCAGCCTTGCCTCATGACCTCCACCAAGAGCGAGCTGCAACACATAAGAAATATGAAGCATAGCATCACACGTTCCCAAGCCCTTACGAGAACCATACTGTGTTGGGAAGGACACCCTGCTTCTCAACAAAACGACCTAACCTCGAAGCAACCAGCCTCTCATAAAATTTCGATAAAACAGGTGTGATCGAGATGGGTCTATAGTCGGAGGTTCGGGATGAAACCGAGCCCTTCGGAACAGGCGTCACATGAGCGACACGTTAGCTTTCCGGAAAAGAGCCTAGCCGTAAGATCCGACGGAACACGGAAGCATGCGGGGCTACGAGCACACCAAACACTCTCCGAAAAAAGAGAAGAAACAAACCCGATGGATCAGTGCCCAGATAGGTGTCCAGGTCAAGAAGAAGGCGGTGCACTTCAGAAGATCTGAAAGCAAAACCGGAGAACCTCACCTCGTGATCACACGCTAAAAGAATGCGCACCCGGTCCTGGCTCTGCTTTCCATCAAAGTAGCGCAACAAAAGGTCCCCGTGGCAGCGGGGTCCGCAACAAGATCATCACCAGCACTAATTAAAGGGGGTGCAGAAGAGCTCACACCAAGCACAGCGCTCTTCAAGATGGACCACCACTTATGTGCGCTAACAGACGAAGCTAACAACTCCCTGGACCTCATATTATGCTCCCTCTCAGCTTCCTCATAAGTAGTACCACCCGACGCTGCTGTTCACTAAAACGCTGAAAGTCAACAGCAGACCGGCTAGTACGCCAACGGGCATATGCCTCCCGCTTCAACTGGTACGCGCTCTCACAGGCATCATCAAACCAGGGCTCATCGTCTGTCCTGACCGTAATGAAGAGGGAAGGGACATAGGCGGGCACCATGTCAGAGAAAAGACCCAGAATCAGACGACTCTCTCACAACACCCCAAGGTAGCGCAAAGATAGCGGAAGAGTCGGCGTCCCAATTCACTATGTACTTCAAAAATATTTCACGCCTAACAGTGACTCTGAGGACTTGCAGCTTCGCAGAGCATGCACCATGGTCCGAGGAACCAATGGGAGACACCACTGACACTCTAAAAAAATCAGGAACATCAGTCGTCAGAAGGTCAAGAACACCTCCCATCAAATTGGTGACGCCCTCAACCAACTGCTCACAACCAATGGCACTCGCGAAAGCGAAGGGTGCATGGCCATAGAAATCGGTCCTCCCATAGCCTTACCATTCCATATGGTGACAATTAAAATCGCCCATAAAGACAAACGTAGAACGCCTATTAGACGACTGAATCCTAACCATTGCATATAAGAGACAGTCAAAGACCCTATCAGTAGCAGACGGGCTACTATACACTGAAAGCAAATACTTATTCCTGAATGAGCTACAGACTCGAAGCACCATCAGATCACAACATGGACACTCATATTCAGTCTGCCTAGACAGAACAACACCCTTTCGAATGTAAGCAGCCAAACCCCTAAATCCAGGGCAAGAGTCTCGCAACCGCAGCACTTTCTTTTCAAAGCTTGGGATCATTAGCTCAGTAACATGGCGATGGCTTGAGACGAGCGTCTCCGAACATAGCACCAGGTCATATTCAGAAGAGGCTACGGCAAGCCCAGTCAAATAACCACAGAGACCCCGAACTGTAGTACATAAGATACGGCACGAGCGAGACCCAGAGCCACGACGACCGGCGTTCACTTCCACGTCCGGATATCTAACTATCAGGCACGCAAAATAATTAATAAACAGACACCATAAACAAAGGAAATCATCAAAAAATACCAGATAAAACTAATCGAGTTATGATAGCTACGAAAGCGGCCAGCTATCCACGCGCCAAAGACTCTGTCATTACTAGTACGGGCTTTGGCCAAAAAGATGAAGAAAAGAAAGGAAAAGAGTATCAGGTGGTACTTCCTGACGGAAGAGAGAGAGGAGCAGACTGCGGACGACTGAGTACCCAGCTAAGGCACCATGCCTGTTCATCTCCTCTCAAGATCACCTTCTCAGCAGGAACTGCGGCTGGCTTGCTGCAACATCTCCTGTAGAGAAGGCACTGGGGACCTTTGGGCTTGTGAACCCCAAATAGCTATATTGTGGCAGGCAAAGGGCCCACCAGAGTATACCTCTGAGGGTATATTGTGTGGACACACCTAATATTCTCCATGTGGTGGTGCAGAATACATGTTATGGAAATTCCTCTTCTCTCTGTATTCTAGAACACATGCCATGGCTTCTCATTGATCAACAAGAAAATGTTGTGTATCCCATCAACCAGTTGGCTGCTTATTCATGGGTCATAATTTCTTCATGTTAGTTTTGAGCTGATCGTAGGTTCTTTACGGAAGGGTCCATTATTGAAAGCCTAAAACTGCTCTACTATCACACGAAAATTGTTAATTTGATCAACGTCCAGTATCTACTATTTTGTAAGCTGATATCCCAAAGTTGATGTTACCGTTCGACTCGAACCTTGTATTGCCCCTATTCGCTGCTCGGATGAGGTTAACAGCAAAATAATGGAAGAACCTGCAGCTGCAACTAAATTCAAAACATTAAGGCATTGCTGCAATTCGAAGCACAAGCGACGCATAAATATTTTTACTTCATGAGATGTGTAGGACTTCTGCAGCGACTGATAGCTTGATAAAAACTTGTACGTTCCAAAATTTGCTCATCATTACTAACCAAGCATATCAGACAATGTTACGGTTGATTTTACATGAGTTGAGCGACTGAAGAGCCCAAATTCTGGAACGTCGGCCTGTGTACTACTTAAGAGATCTATTGATTCTAGTTTGGTTTCTGTGTTATGATTTTGTTCTTACTGTCAGTTACTATACGCATTGTATCTTGTTTTGACTTTATACACTGTATCTTGTTCTTAAACTACCTGCTGAAGCATGTGATAGTGCCTTCTATGCTATGCAGTTCTCTACGAATATCACGATGATGACCAAATTCGTTGTTTTTAGCAGCCCAGCTAAAGAGACTATCAGAACTTAAATAAAAATAGCTTGCGGCAATGAATGCCCATAGTAAGTTGACTACTTCCTTTAAATTGTGAAGTAAGTTACGATAATTAAGAGACAAATTCCGATTATCCATTAGGAATGAAATTATTAGTCGATTATTTTCAATTATTTATTTGTACATCATTCATCATTGCAAAACATGCAAAAAATAAAAATTACAGACACTGCACGACAAGATCTCGTCCATGGAAAATTATGTGAAAAAAGTGTAGCATGGAGAGCCAACAGCACCTTGGAATCAATCCTACAGAAATGTGGAGGTAGGATCCTGGAACACGTCATCAACTGAAAACGTAAACAACCATAGTGTCACAGCACAACAGAATGAAGACAAGGAACTGAAATCAAATAGAGATGAAACACCTAGCAAAGTCCCCGTTCTAAACAAACGAGGCCAGTTAACGAAAAATTACAGAAAATAAATGGTAATGCAGGATCTAACTAGAGCACTCTGAGAGCGCATTCCTCCGCAAAACAAGGCAACGGTAGCGAAAAAATAAAATTGGTTCTGAAACTATGATTTTCATTGTATCAACACCAAACTCTAATCATTTGTGCCCTTCAATAGTGCTAACAGCTTCAGTAATTTTATAGAAACCCCGTTAATAACTCTTTGAGTTATGCTGCTAACATGCATACGAACCAATCGATCAGCCCTCAAATTGGATCATTTATGCCCTGTAACATTATTAATAACTCCTCTAAATTCATATATATCCATTCATTATTTTTTGAGTTTCTGTGCAAACAAGTATAAAATTAAAAATAGTGACAAACGAACGGATCCTTACAAAACTTTGGTCATTTACTCTTCATAACTTACCTAACAACAAATGTAAATGTCATAAAAATGCGTCAATAACTTTTTGAGTTATAACATTGAGAACAATGAGGCAGACAGCAAACAAATAGATGAACGGATCTTCACAAAAAAGTTAATCACCTGTTTCTCCTAACATACCTAAAAATCCCTGTAAATTTCATCAAAATCAGTCAATAACTTTTTGAGTTATCTTGATGACAGACAGAAAGACAGACAAACCCGACGAAAACGTAATCTCCTTGGCAGAGGTAATAAGTGATGCAAGTACTAAACTCCTTGCTGTTACTGAGACTCATCTAGATGATGCAGTCAACGATGCAGAAGTTAAAGTAGAAAATTATTTATTACCTAGAAGTGACCGCAAAGATAGGAAGTGTGGTGGTGTTGCTTTATACGTAAGAGATCAGCGCTAATGGAATGTGTGTTTGTATTATTGTTAACATTGAAAAACTTAGATTGATATGTTTGGTGTGCTATGGACTACCAAAATGTATCACCAAAAAAATTGTCGAAATGTTGCAAGTGATCAACACACATTGCAAAGACGTTCAGAGCATCAATTGTATGTATATAACGGGTGATTTCAACTTCCCCTTCTTAAAATGGCTAATTAGTGGCAGGCTTACCAGATGAAACTGGAAGCTTCTTACTATCTAGAACATCATCGACCTCTAGAGATGAAAAAGATCAGGCCCTCTCTCTAGTGCACATAATGGATGAATTTTCACTAACCCAAATGATCTCTTCACCTACGAGAAATGAAAATGTCCTAGACCTTCTCTTCGTAGATAATACACATCTGATTATTAATGTGTTTCGCACATATGTACAACATTCCAATGTGTTAGCCTTAACATCCAATGTTTTCACCTTAACATTCAAATGTATAAACGCAGACATTCAAATGTATAGACGCGTTCTTTGTATCATGTGAGTTCAAGTCTGACGGAAGTAGCCACAGTGCTTCAGGTCAGAGCCTCTGAGAAAAAGAACCTAAAAGGTCTTGTATGACACCGTACAAAAATGTGCCGGTTTACCAGCACAGTGCATTGAGCGACATGCGTAATTCTCAATGACCTTTCGGTCGGAACCTCTATCAGTAAAAGCTGTCTTTCAAGATTTGTAGCCAGAGTTTCAGTGGTATTTGTTATCTCCAAAATATAAAGTAATTTACCAGCGGACGTCCGACTCGATTCTGGAAGAAGCAACCGGTGTTTTAAGTCAAGCCGGCGATCATAGATATGTAAAGATGCTTGTGCTATCAAGCGTCAGCTATTTCGGTACTTAGCCTTACTGCACCAACATTGTTACCGCATTCTGCTTGTAGCACCTTTTCAGATGTAGACCTTGTACTTTGTTGTCTGCATCTCTCAGTTACATGCTTGCTACTTCTTAATGTATCATATCTTATAAGTCTTGTATTATGAGATGTAAATAAACAAGAAGTTCTTGACGACATTCCTTCACCATCCAGCACTGTAGCTTGATAACATTACTCGGCATCGACGTTCACTCTCCCAACCAAGTACAGTGACGAACTCAACTAGAACTCACTCATGCCCAAAAGTTCAATATATTACACATTCGATTAGGAATTTTAAAGCCAGATAAAACATTATCTGTTCGTAAGATTGTTGAATAACGACTCAGCTTGGCGAATGCGATTCATATAGACAGCAGAAAATTTGGAAATAAACTGCATCACTACGATACGGGACTTGAACGTGCACGAAATAGGGATAAATTGGGATGGCTTGAATGCAGAAGAGCAGTCAGTAAGCTGGGACATACTTCCAAATAACTCAATAGAAAGGGAAAGCATCAATGAGATATTCGAAAACTTTTTATTTTAAAAGTGTATGAAGTACCTTAGCCCGGCAAAAAAATAAAAAATAAAAGTCGACACCACAAATTTCGTGAAGGACTACGTAGGAATTGAGCAAAACTTATCATATGCCAGCAATCAATGAAGTTACTGCAACGACCAACCGAGTGCAAAAAAAGTTAGCTGAGATAGAACGTCAGCTTGCAAGATCACACGATGAAGAAAAATAAGAAGAAGAGCAAGCCATCGAAAAATAACAAACAATAGCAAATATTTTTTGCCTATGCATCACGTCATTTCTCGCTAAAATCGAAAATTGGGCCGCTGGTGAATGATACAGGATCTATTGTTGACGATGGCCAGGAAATGAGCGAAATACTAAACGGTCAAATCAAAAAACGTTTAGTGACCAAATTCCATATCCTGAAATCTCAAGCATTAATTAAACAAACTACTTAACGGACTTCAAGTTCACAAAACTAAGCAATGAACTAGCCATCGACGAACTTAGCTGCAACAGTGCAGCGTGACCAGATGATGTGCTTGCAGAATACTTGATATGCAAGCTAAGCATCTCTTACCCTTACACCTTATGTGGCGAAAATCAATGGATGATGGAGTAACTCCGCCCACCTACACGCACACAATTGTTTCACCTCATCCTAAAGCTGGAGATAGCATGAATCCAGTCAACTGAAAAACCGAATTCAAAGTGTAATTATAAATAGCTAGAGTACTCTGAAAGCGCATACCTCCTCCAGGCGAGGCAACGGTAGCAAAATATTCAAATTCGCTCTGAAATCATAACTTTATTTGTATAAACTTCAAAATCTAATCATTTGTCGCTTTAGATAGTAACTAGACGACCCGTGACCCGTTGGGTCGTCATCACGATCGTTTTCTCTGTCTTTCGTGCCCATTTTGTTTCCTTCTCGCCTGTTGCTCATACTGATATTTCTTCCATCTGTTCTTTCTCTTTTTTTCCCGACTTGCTGTTCCCATGCGCGTTGGTCCTGTGTTGGAACACCCTCGTGCATGGGTTCCACGTGTCTATTATCACACTACGTGTCCCTTCATTCTTCCTCTGTGACATAGCCTTTGTTGTGGAAACGGAGACTTAAACTTCTGAATATAATAATAGTCACGATCGTTTGTGCTTATTTATTTAGCTGGTCGTAAACCACACGCTATTCGGCCGTCCTCTCATGCCCGTCAAGGAGCTGCCCATACGGCTCACTGTCAATAGATTCTATGCTTGTCTAACGAATATTCAACACGCAGTCTGAAAGCAAATTCGATTTATATGTTACGTATTACAGTTGTATTTTCCAGAGCAACTTTTAAATTATCGTGCCCGTTCATGCAACCAAGGGGTAGGTTCCACGTGCGTATCACAGATACAATCGAATTAAAGAGCTAATCCATGCGCCAGGATAGGCCATACCCCAGAGTAGATCCATCGACTATCTTCCCTATCTAAAAGTGAAGAAGATGTGTCAAACAAGATCATAAGCAAGTAAATAAATAAGCAAGACACAAACAAGCAAGACCGGTTCACAGACTTTTAGTATAATCCTAGACGACCCGTGACCCGTTAGGTCGTCATCACGATCGTCTTGTCTGTCTTTCGTGCCCACTTTGCTTCCTTCCCACCTTTTATTCCTACTGATCTTTCGTCCATCTGTTCTTCCTCTTCTTTCTCGAATTGCTGTTCCCATGCGCGTTGGTCCTCTATGGGAACACCCTCGTGCATGGGTTCCACGTGTCTATCGTCACACTATGTGTCTCTTCATTCTTCCTCTGTGACATCGCCTCTATTGTGGAAACGGAGACTTAAACTTCTGAATATAATAATCACGATCGTCTTTGCTTTCGCACTAAAGGCCTTATTTAGCTGGTCATAGACCACACACTGTTCGGCCGTCCTTTTCTGCCCGTCAAGGAGCTGCCCATACTGCTCACTGTCAACATATTCTATGCTTGTCTAACGAATATTAAACACGCAGTCTGATAGCAAAACCGATTTATATGTTACGTATTCCAGTTGTATTTTCCAGAGCAACTTTTAAATTATCGTGCCCGTTCTTGCAGCCAAAGGGCAGGTTCCACGTGCGTATCACAGATACAATCGAATTAAAGAGCTAATCCATGCCCCAGGATAGGCAATACCTCCCCAGAGCACCATGGAATTTCTTCCCTATCTAAAAGTGAAGAAACTGTGTCAAACAAGATCACAAGTAAATAAACAAGACCACAAGTAAATAAGCAAGACACAAGTAAATAAGCAAGACACAAGCAAGACCGGTTTACAGACTTTAGTATAATATAGATAGATAGATAACAACTTGTGCAATTTTTTTGAAGATCCGTTAATAACTTTTTTGAATTCTACTGGTAACAAACGTTATGACAAACAAGAGTCAAACATATAAACGAACAAATCGATCTGCACCATAATTCGATCATTTTATGTCTTTTACCATTACTAACAACCCCTATGAATTTCATAAAGTTCCATACATTTTTTTAGTTGTTGTGCTAACAAACATAAAATAAAAGACAGTAGCAAACGAACGAACGAAAAAACAGATCAGTACTAAAATTTGATCATTTACTCATTGTCATATACCTAACAACTCATGTTAATTTCATAAAAATTCATCACAACTTTTTAAGTTATGGCATTAAGAAAAATGAGGTAGACAAACAAACAAACAAACAAACGAATGAACATATCTTCATATGTTCCTCGTAACATACCTAACAATTCCTATAAATTTCGTTCAAATCGGTTCATACTTTTTGAGTTATCTTGGTGACAGACAGACAAAGAGACAGACAGACATACAGGACGAAAACTTGACCTCCTTGGAGGAGGTAATAAAGTGTCCAAACGACAGTCGGCACTAGTAGAATCCCACAACTCACCATGCTTAGTCCAATACTTTTCCTCATCGTAATAAATATGGAGCACAAATGCAAGTTTGCCGTTCGCTACTGACTCACGGATATTAGCAGCGGTACAGCGGTATGGAATGTGCAACTAGTTCTAACCAACATTTTTCACTGGACATCGGTTAACAACGAATCAAAATTTGAACTTTAACGATACGGAAAAACTTCTACCTTACTGAATCTACATCCTACACAATGCGAGATGGGAGTAAAATCGAGAGAAAGCAAATTTTAAGGAATCTTGGGGTGAGAATACAAGATAATGCCATTTTTTCTAGATAACGTGGCTCGAGTTGTTACCATAAGCAAGAAGAGGAGCGGATGAGTGCTTCGACCTTTCTCTTCGCGAGAGGCAAACACAATGGTCACCTTATGGAAACAACTGATACTGCTGAAGAATGAATACTGTTCACCTCTTTGGATGCTAAGCAAACGGAAAGACTTAGAGCGCCTCGAGGCTCTCCAGAGATCGTTCGCCGCTAAAATCTGGGGCATGCAAGAGTTAGACTATTATGAAGGACTTGCTCAACTTCAAATGTTCTCAATTCAAAGGAGATTCGGGCGCTTTGCGATCATAAAAGAAATACTGTCAACGTCAATGGGCGAATCTAGGCCAGACACTCAAATCGTATTTGTCGCACTTGTGAAGTGCGAATTCCGATCAAAACTGGTGGTGATGCGATAACCACGAAGTACTGTATTTTAATAGTTTTGCGGTCCGGGAGGGCGAGGTAGTTCAACAAAATGCCACGTCACATTCCAAATGTGAATGGTACAACGACTGGGA
>LQNS02277603.1:9001424-9016844 GCA_001587735.2 Parhyale hawaiensis | reverse complement strand
CACTATCGTCTCTCGCGACGATTTTGCGTTCACGTAAGCTTTCCTGCGCGCGCCACCACTAAAATAAACACTACCTAGGCAAACCTAACCTAGCCAAACCTAACCTACCCTTACCTAACGTAACCTCCTTACCTAACCTTCTAACCTTACCTAACCCAACCTAACCTAACCCAACCTAACCCAATCTAACCTCTCTAACCTTACCTAACCTTACCTAACCTTATCTAACGTTATCTAACGTTACCTAACATTACCAAACCTAACCTAATCCAACTTAATCAGCGATACATCGGGCAGCGCGGCGCAACTACGTGAACGAAGCTCCCGCGCACACGATCTGCGCACGCAAAATCGTCGCAAGAGACGATAGTGCGACCGGGGTGACCAAGTTAGGCATAGGCGGGAGTCGAAAACGAAGTACAAGCAGGAGTTGTGCAGAGAGTCCTCGATATATTGTAAAGATTTCCAATGCAAAATACAACACGATCTGAAAGGTGTTTAAATATAGACTTTTGAACAATCACTGTGTTTCATTTACTAAGAGATGACTTTTTACAATAAAGATCTACTAGTTCTAACATAAATCTGTTAGAAGTAACACAACAAAACAATTTTGGCGAACTAAAAATGTTAAAAGTGCAAATTTCTCAGAACATAAACTCCTAGTTTTTAACAAGGTCTCAAGACTTCAATTTAATCTTACGTTCAAGTGCAATATCAATTGGAAATTTATTCAACTTGCATTTCAGCAGAAACAGCAAGATTGCATGATAATCAGTTGACTATATTCATTGGTATTGACCCAAAATGTTTTGCAAGAGAACTAATGGCTTTCAGCGAGCAAGGTCAAACTTTGTTTCTCAGGCCAGTCTGGCGGTTGCGTACAAGATGACTATTGTATTTGTGAAACTATCCAATATCTAGCAAACCTTTAGAATAATCTTTTCTTACAACTGTGAATATATGTCACCATCTTACATTATTGTATTCAAAACGTCTGCTACCTTGCCTAAAAATTTCAATTATTGGTTGTAAGAGGCATCTCATTCGAGCAGTACGATACCGTCTCGAAACAAGCCAATTAACTGAGCGTCTGAGAGGGGTGGTTGACACGGAAGAGGAGAGAACCGCGTGGACTGCACTGGGAGCTCCGGTTCAAAGTTCGTTATGTTCAAACCTCTGGTTTGTATTACGAAATCATAGAATTTCTTTACACCTACAATACAATAAACTGTACATTTAGCGTAAACCTCAGTGTAGTGTGTTTCCAGATTTCAAAAACGGGTGAATGAAAATCAGTGCAGTCGATAAAAAGGGCAGTAGGCGCTGCAATTGTTGCTTTTTGGTCCTGACCCCTCGTATAAATGCTGTGCCTGCACATATAGTTCCTGGCTGGGTTGGCATAGCACAGTGTAACTTGCAGTCGCACACGGCATTTAGAAGGTAAGCAGGTTAGCTTATTTTCATGGTGTTTATCGTTTTGGCGCTTAGGCCTATATTAATTTTCACGGTTATGCAATACAAATAAAAGGTGGATAAAAGTATATAAGAAGGGAAGTTCTAATGAAAGTGATCATGATAGTATTTTTATATGTCAAGAAGTGTTTTTCCGTTATGTTATAGGGAGAAGTCCGCAGGACGCCATAGGCCGATGCGTCTGTAGTTGTTTTCCCCAGGAACGAACCACGGCCATAATTCTTAAAGTTTATTAATGATTATTTCCGGGGTTGTACTAATTTTGACGCGAAACTAATAAATTACTTCCTTACCTATTTTATCTCGTTAAAGATTTGAATTTATACGAATTAAATTGCTGGTATTTCTCTTATCCTTCAACCTAATAGAATTAGTATATAACATATAGGTGCTTGACTGGGATGCAAGTTTTTTCACAAAAATTTGAATTTAACAGAATCAATTTGCAAATTGGTGCTAAATTAAATTCAAAGAAGAAGCTATGGATGAATTACCGTTGTACAACAAATATACTGAAGTGGGAAAATTCCTAAATTTGGCAAACGGAGAACTGATAGAGTTCGTGAATAAAAAGGTTACGGACGTGTTGGAAAGATAGGAGCGGCAGAGGGAGAGAGAGGCGCGATAAAAGGGAGCGGCAGTTTGAGGAGCAGCAGAATGAACGAAGAGAAAAGGAAAAAGAAAGAATAAGGGAGCGGGAACGTAAGCAACACGAATTGGAATTAGTAAGATTGCGTCCTACTGGGATATCGGCAAATGCTAACGACACTTCAACGAAATAGTCGCTGATTAAATTAGCTTCTTTTCGAGATGGTGATGACGTCGAAGTATATCTATCTACGTTCGAGCTTGTGAAGTCTGCCAACAACTGGTCAGACACTGTGGCCATGTCAGCACTGCACAACGGCTTTGCATCTTCCAAGGTTAATAATCTGATTTCTACGTTGCCTTCTACTATTTCTTACTCTAAAATGATGAAAGAAATCATTTAAGGATTTGGATTTACAGTGTACGATTACCAGAAATCCTTTAGAAGTGCCAGACAAGGTACGGAAAATTTTCGACAGTAGCTACCCGTTAAAAATTTCTAACTTACTGAAACGATGGTGTGAAGTTGCGGAAATCGAAGATTCTGCTAAAGCTATGGATGAACTGATGATCAAAGACCAAATTCTTAGATCTGCTTCTGTAGAAGTGTCATATTATCTTCGGAAAAAAAAATTATTTTACGTTGCCTTTAGACGATGTTATTTCTTTGGCAGACAATTTTCAGTCCATTCATGTGCCTAAACTTCATAGCCCTGAATCATGTTCAGTGCTAACACTGGCATTCAAACTCATGCTGGGAAAACAATGTCTTAAAGTGCTACAAATGCTTGAAAATGGGTTATCTAGCAAAATTTTGTAAGACTCCTGTAACTGTGCTACCCAACTCACGCATACCAGAGCACAACCATGGTCCAGACGAGGTATAACCTAAAGTTTGTCATACCTGCAACCAGCCTGGACACATAGCTCGCTTTTGTAATTCCAATAGGACCAATTTTCACAGGGATGCACATTCTGTTCAACGGTTGGATTCAAAGAAAACTGATACTTCAACTAAAACTCCTGCTAATGAAATAGGCACGATATCTCATTCCAGTGTCGTTTGGACAAATCGTTGCCTGTAACCTTCGGTACCATTGACGGGAAGGAAGTTAAGATATTGAGGGACACTGGAGCAACTGTAGTAATTATGACGAAGAGTTTGCTGCAAGAAAAAAGCGAAGGAAAACTTTCTGGAAAGAGCGTACTTCAGAAGTTTACCAACAATTCAACGCTACTGGTTCCCACTGCAACCGTAATTTTAGAATGTCCGCTGTATTCTGGAAAGGTTGAAGTGGCTTTGCTCGAAGACATACCATTCGACGTCCTGCTGGGAAACATTCCTGGAGTGAAGTGTGCCTGCGTTATTTCACCACTTGCTGAAACGGATTCGACTAAATCGGACGCCGAGGCCTGTCTTGTGGAAACCAGAGGACAAAAGCGCGCCGAACAGCATATGGAGAGCGTCATTGGTAAGGGCAGGGTTATAAAATTTGATTTGCATCCCGTAGGTGCTCAAGAATTGATAGCTTTGCAAAAGGAAAATGTATCTTTAAAATTCGCCTGGAATAGAGTAGATGTTAATACGGACACTTTTCCCAAATATTGTATTCGTAACGGTCTATTAATTCGTGAATGCTACAAGAAAGATACTATTAGAGATATTGTGACTCAAATTGTATTGCCAACAGAGCTGAGAAAACGTGTCATGGAAATTGTACATGACAGTATCTGGGCAGGTCATTTGGGAATTCGTAAAACTTAATTTAGAATTTTGAATCATTTTCATTGGTCAGGTATTTATTCAGATATTAGACGCTCCTGTCAATCGTGTGAACTATGTCAATAATTTGATGGTAACAAACCTAGTAAAGTTCCTTTGGTTCAAATGCCTGTTATTTCTAAGCGTTTTCAAAGGGTCGCAGTAGACATAGTCGGGCCGCTGAATAAGTCCCGTAGAAATAACCGGTTTGTTCTGGTAGCAATAGACTTGGCTTCGAAGTACCCCGATGCTGTTCCCTTGAAAACTATAGACAGCGATAGAGTTGCTGAAGCCCTAATGGAGATTTTCAGTAGAGTAGGTCTACCAACCGAGATACTACATGAATGACCAGGGCACAAGCTTCATGTCTCGTGTAATGAGCAAATGCAATTCCTTGTTACAAACTAGGGCACTCTGAGAGCGCATACCTCCGCCAAGTGAGGCAACGGTAGCAAAAAATTCAAATTGGCTCTGAAACCATAATTTTCTTTGTATGAACTCCAAAAATTAATCATTTGTACCATTTTGTATTAATAACAGCTTGTTCAATTTTCTTGACGACCTGTTCATAACTTTTTGAGTTATACTGTTAACAAACGTTATGACAAACATGAGTCAAACATACAAACGAACAAACCGATCTGCACCAAAATTTGATCATTTATGTCTTTTACCATTATTAACAACCTCTATAAATTCCATAAAGATCCATTCCCTATTTTTTAAGTTATTGTGCTAACAAGCATACAATTAAAAACAGTGACAAACGAACGAACAAACGAACGGATCATCACCAAAATTCGGGTATTTACTCTTTGTTATATACCTAACAACTCTTGTAATTTCATCAAAATTCATCCATAACTTTTTGAGTTATAGTGTCAAGAAAAATAAGGCAGAGAAACAAACGGATGGACATATCTTCACCAAAAGTTAATCATCTGTTCATCCAAACATACCTAACAATCCCTGTAAATTTCATCCAAATCGGTTCATAACTTTTTGAGTTATCTTGGTGACAGACAGACAAAAAGACAAACACGACGAAAACATAACCTCCTTGGCGGAGGTAATCAAGCTTCTAACGACAAGTCCGTACAATCCTCGATGTAACGGCACTTGTGAGGCATTTAATAAAGTTCTGAGGCAAATGCTTAAGAAAATATCTAATGAAGATCCACTAAATTGGGATAGATATGTTTATCCGCTATTATTTGCTTATAGAGAAGTTCCTCAAAACAGTACTGAATTTTCTCCTTTTGAGTTACTTTTTGGCTATGAAGTTCGAAGCCCTTTTATCCTAATTAAGGAACATTTGCTAAACGAACCCTTTGATAAGGAGCAAATACCTGTAACGGAAGACGTAATGGATATTCGACACCGTTTGAGACAATTTTTAAACTCGGCCAATACAAGTGCATCAACTGAAAAAATCAAAACAAAAGGTGTATTATGACAGAAATAATATTATTGTAAGCATCAACTTTTTAAAGATTATAGAAGGGGGTAAATAATGCTGAATGACTGTAATCATTTCAAACATCAAGTCACTAATACTTTATCTTTTGGGAAACGTAGGTATTATCAGAATAAATTTGAAATTTGTTACAATGACATCAAGAAGACCCGGAACAATATTAATTCATTGATCCGTTCAACTAAACAATTGGACAATCCTTCCCTTAATATCAATGGTAGGGAAATAAGCGATAGTTTTGCAGTAGCTGAGGAGTTCAATGAGTACTTTTCTAGTGTAGCTGCTAATTTAGAGGCGGTGATGCCTGCGAGCGTACAGTCTCCCATGGCATGCATGGGTCCAAGAATTGCACTGTCCTTCTTTGCAGCTCCCTCAACTCCCAGTGAGGTAGCTAGGATAATTAGGCCTTTCCCTTCCAAAGGTGCCGCCCTAACAACTATTCCATCCTGCATCTATAAAGAATTACCTGACGTCATTAGCCCTACAATTTCTTATTTGTTCAATGAAAGCATCAGTACTTGCGTATTTCCTGACTGCATGAAAGAGGCCCAGGTTCTACCTCTTTATAAGGCAGGTGACCAAAAAAAGCAAAAACTATCGTCCTATAGCAATTTTGCCATTTTTGTCCAAGGTACTTGAGAGGCTTCTGTACATTCGTCTGTCAAATTTTCTTATACGCGAGCAGGTATTGTCCTTACATCAGCTTGGATTTAGAGCCAAGCGCAATACAACTGATGCAATTCTAGAATTTTTAGATTCCGTATATTCTACGTTAAATCAGAAAAATATTTTCTGTCGGTATTTTTGGACTTTTCAAAGGCATTCGATACCGTAAACCCTAATATTCTCTTAGATAAAATGAATCACTTTGGTGTGAGGGGGATCAGCAATGGGTGGTTCCGTTCTTACCTTACTAATCGTTCACATTATGTTTATATCGGAGATGTTACTTCTTCCTGTAGATCTGTTTTTTTTTTTTTTGTGTGTGGCTCAGGGCTCGATTCTCGGACCACTGCTCTTCCTCCTTTACATCGACATGAGCCACTCCTCGGACTCCTTAGAATTCATTCACTTTGCTGATGACGCTACCGTCTTTGTTTCTGTTACCAATTATGCTGAACTTGTAAATACTGCGAACGTTGAATTGGGGAGGGTCGAAAGGTGGTTAATGGAAAACAGGCTTTCTTTAAACGTCACCAGAAGCCAATGTATGCTTGTAAGTGATAATGTTGTTCCGCAGTATCCGCACCCATTACCTGTGTTAGTGAGAAAATAGGTCGTATCAAGTGCCGATAGTGTTAAGTTTTTAGGAGTGACTCTCGACAATAAATTGTCTTTTGCACAGCATGCGAACAATGTCTCAGGTAAAATCTCAATATCTGTTGGCATAGTGCGCAGGTTATCCGTATACTTACCATCTCAAACCATGTCACGGTTGTACCACAGCCTTGTATACCCGCACCTGGCTTCCGCGGTGCAAGCTTGGGGCTGTGCACGCCTAACTAGCACCGCCATACTGCAGGCTCTGCAGACCCGAGCGGTAGCTCTGTTGGGCCCGGGCGATGCTGCTACTAATTATGTCGCACATAAGCTGCACAAAGTTAACGAGATTTTTAAATATTTGACCTTGCTCAGATTATATTCTGTCTGTAATTTAGATCAGCATTTGTATTTCTAGGAGAAAATTATTCAAAATCAATCCAAACATGAACACCAAACTAGATTTCAAATCAGGGTTGGAAAAAGCCCAGGGTTTAAAAAAATACACGGGTAGTGATTATTTTGGGGTTTTTATTGTTTTTTGGGGGCTTTTTTGGGTTTTATTTTTTTTTCCCAATGATGAAAATAATAATAATATTGTTCTGAACCGATTCAAAAGTTTTAAAGGAGCTTTTTACTGGAACATCTCATTGATAGTTGAATGCTTGTAATAATTTATGATACAAGATATTAGTAGGCTATTTCAAATGGGCGACAGTTAATGACTGACTAGTATATGTAAAGTTCATCATTCATACTGACCAGTTTTCTTCATATTTCTTTGTTTAGCCTGATGCAAATCACCAAGTGAAGAAAATCAATAACAAGTTCAAACATTTTGCAGGGAGCTAAAGCTCTTGTAAAAATTTCAGAAAAATACAGACAATGGTAGCCATTTGGCATATGAATACACAGGGTGTTAGTTAAACCTGTCAGGTTTAAACCTAGGGTGTTAATAGTTGTAGCCAATATGACCACTTTCTAGAAATAAAAAAATGTAGTAGTTTAAACATCAGTAAATTCTATGGTGAGTCAATATGAGCAAAATGTCAATATGTGTGAGTCTGCAAATCATATCTTTGCTAATTAGGCTGCCTCACTGATTTAGCAAGTATACTGTAGTAGGTAGGAATATCCTGCAGCTCTATATAGCTATTGCTATCACATTTCGGCCTATATAGTTAAGTTATTGCTTTTTACTTGTGGCCCCACAGCAAGTTTTGTTTCAGTAACAAACTAAATTTACTTTACATTTTAATAAGTAGGCACTGCTCTGTCTAATGTACATAAATATTTTGAAAACCAAAGAAGTTGCTAGTGTTTTGCTTGTCTAAGGAATTGAATTAAACTATTTACACCCACAAACAAAATGAGAAAGGTAATTGTCACCAGTGAGTGAAATGAGAGAGGTGTTAATATCGTTGTCCTAAGTGTAGCTGTATTTGTTTGCATAAGTGTATAATTGTATGCATATCTTTCTACACAATAATTGCTAGAAGGAACTGAACTATCCCCTCAATCCCTTTTAGGTAGTCAGGTGGGTTGACCTAGATGTGAAAATCCTACAAGGCGTTCTTGTTCAGTCTACTCTTAGAATTACTGCTACCTGATCTAGTGTAATACCCTTTACAAAGTACAATGTTCGACACTTTCAGCACTTCCAAGCCTAATTGCTCAACCAAAACATTAAGAGGGAATACTTACAGTTCACCTTTAACACTATACTATTATAAATTTAGTTTGTATAGGTTTATGTACCTAAGTATATGTGGTTACGATAATACATTAGTAAAGGGTAGTTGCAAAGAAAGCCTTTCATGCAGTCATTGCATTAGCTATTGGGCAGCCAAAACTTCCACAAAAATTGATCCATTATAGCTGCCTGCACAGCCTTTCCTAAAATCATCTCATTCTTAAGCAACCAAAACTGCTACAATACCGATCCCTCCCCCCCTAAGAAAAAAAAATACACTGAAGCAGTTCAAGCCTACTGCACAAGCTGCACAAGAGAGTGAATGAGAAAACACTTCACAATCTTGGGACTATAGTCTCATTGACCATGAGTGAATTTAAGTTGTTAAACATTTGTGTTAAATCTACTTCACATGAACCTAGGTTGCTCAAAAAAAACTACTGAATCTATACAATCAGTATTTGCTATGGTGCAACATTTTTTGGTCAGTGCAATGCTTGACAAACCAAGTCATGTTCGGGGCAATGATATCAAATGAGTAGGGTGAAACATTAGCCATGCCATTTAGACTCCTGACCAGCGAGCTCAAAAAGGTAAAATAAAACTCAACCTGCTAACTTAGATGAAGTTGAAATGAGCAGAAGTTTATCTTCTGTTACAAAAAATATTATCATGAACTACTTTGCTAACCAATAAATTATTTTGCCAAAAACTCTTGAAGGTTGTGAGCAGTAAAGATTTATGAGTAAGAAGGAGCCAAATGAGTTCTTACCGGTAGCTATACTATATTATTTAGGATATAAACTACCCAAGACTTGACTGTCTTCGTGAAATCTGGCATTTTTTAAGGATTCTTTGACCTGATGTCAGATACACATTACACAAGACTAAAACACTTCATAAAAAATTAACAATGGGACTTATTACTAGCGACTAGAAAAATACTTAATACACACGTAAGCATTGTGTTCACTACTGCAAGACCCACTAACATATCAATCTGTGTAGCCTAATTCGAACTTTGGCAACAATTTCATTTGTTGAAGCTTCAGATGGTAAACTTGTAATATACCATGACAATTACATAGGTTTCCAATGATTCGATCACGCTGTCTCCCAATAATATGCTTTGACAGTTGTGGTTCTAACTAATTAATACATTCCTTTGATTAGTTTGAACTTTGAAGTTATAAGTTTTTCCTTGGAATTTTTTAGCTAATTTGGCCCTCCAGTAGATTTTACAGAGGGCATCTGAACATATTTTTGAAGTGTAAAAGCAAGTATAATGCCATATATGATTTAGTAGTGTAGTGTTGAGTATATTTAAACTGCTTTTCACTGCTATCCAGCTTTTATTTGCTCAAAAAATGTTTCTTTAAAAAAACATCACCGGCTTGTTTTTTGGGGGGAGGGGGGGTTGGCCCTCAGGGGTATATTCTGGCGGGCCCTATCCCTACCACAATATATTTGGGCATCATGCACCCAAGGTTCCTGAGTGCTTTCTCCGCAGAAGATGTTGCAGCTTGCCGCAGTTCCTGCTGACAAGGTTATTTTTGTAGAATTAGGTAGGTTCTCGACTTTCCTCTTTCTGTTCCGTGAGGTGAGCTGTCGATCGAGATAGCCGACCTGGTACGCGGGATATCGCTAGTCTCTCTCATGTGGAAGGCCACAAAGCGAGCCGTCCAATCGAGTGTCTTTTGCTATTTCTTTGCGCCTTTTTCCCGCCAGTAGTAGCGCACTGAGCCAAATTGAATTCTTCTCGCAGGAATACCGAGATAAAATATTCCTACAGATGACATAATATTAAGAAATGAAATTCACTATTCAATCGCCTGAGTTGCAGCTACGGTGGTAAAACTAAAATCTAACTAACTGGGAGGGAGGTTGGGTGTTTTATTTTTCTTGGGGGGGGGGGGGGGATTGCAACCCTGATTCAAACCCATCAAAGCCTGACAGCGCCTTTCACGTCTGAGTCAAAATTCCAGCGTTCGTTCCTTTGTACAACCATTCCTCTATGGAATAGTTTACCCATTGNGGGTTTTTTTTTTTTTTTGGGGGGGGGGGGGTGATTGCAACCCTGATTCAAACCCATCAAAGCCTGACAGCGCCTTTCACGTCTGAGTCAAAATTCCAGCGTTCGTTCCTTTGTACAACCATTCCTCTATGGAATAGTTTACCCATTGACCTACGAGCTGTACCCAGCTACTATACTTTTAAAGTTAAATGCAAATCCTATTTGTTGAACTCTCGTTGATAGACTATGCAAGTTTCTTCTCTTCTTGCTTTGTTTCTCTGATTTTTTACCTCCGCCAAGGAGGTTATCTTTTCGTCGTGTTTTTTTGTTTGTCTGTCTATCTGTCATCAAGATATTCAAAAAGTTATCAACCGATTTGAATGAAATTTACAGGGATTGTTAGGTATGTTAGGAAGAACAGACGATTACCTTTTGGGGAAGATATGTCCATCCGTTTATTTGTTGCTTATCTGCCTCATTTTCTCAATGCCATTACTCAAAAAGTTATAGATGGATTTTTATAAAATGAACATGAGTTGTTAGGTATATAACAAAGGGTAAATGACCCAAATTTTTGGAATGATCCGTTTGTTCGTTCGTTCATTTGTCACTGTTTTTAATTTTATGCTTGTTAGCACAATAACTCAAGAATTAATGAATGAATCTTTATGAAATTTATAGTGGTTGTTAGTGATACTAAAAGACATTAATGATTAAATTTTGGTGCAGATCGGTGTGTTCGTGTGTATGTTTGGCTCATGTTTGTCGTAACTTTTGTTAGCACTATAACTGAAAAAGTTATGAACGGATCTTCAAGAACTATGCACAAGCTGGTATTACCATCAAAACACACAAATGATTAGATTCTGGAGTTTATACAGGGAAAATTATGGTTTCAGAGCCAATTTGAATTTTTTACTACCGTTGCCTTGCTTGGCGGAGATATGCGCTCCCAGAGTGCTCTAGTTCTCTGTAATTTTCTTCTTTCTACTACTCTGGGAGCAGGGAGGAGCCGTGAGTCGGTTCCCTCGTCCTGTGTTAAAAGGGGCGGGGCTTTTGGGGAGTGCTGCATTGTGTTGGACCTTAGCCATTGGCTGTGCCTTTGGGACGTCTTTCCTTCGTACCCGCTTTGCTTTCTTCTCGATTTCGTACTTCTACTGATCTTACCTTCAGCTTTCTTCCTCTTCTTTCCCCACCTTCTGTTCCCATGCGCGTTGATCTGCTTTCGTGCGTGGGTTCCGCGTTCTGTCAGCGTGCTACGTGTTTCTTCCTATTCCTCTCTTGAAGTATCATAGTTGTATTTAGAAATACTTGAGCAACTAATACGATAATAAATCCTTTTAGTTTCACCCTCTTCGTGGTCGTAATTAAGCTGCCTCTTTTTTCTCTCTCTCTTCTCGTTACCGCCATGTTGTTCTCGTGCGAGGTGCCGGTACCTTTGCAGCCAGCATGCCGTGTCTTATGTTCTTGCACGTGTTGACCTTATGTGGGGCGCCCTCGTACATCGCAACGCTTTTCGGGCCACGTGTCGTGTGTCTCTGTTTCTTCCTCTGTTCTGTTGTTTTTTGTGCTTGGTGATAACAGACGCTTGGACTATTCCCTATTCAACTTGTAACCAACTGTGACATAGTGTGCTCCCATTGCCTGATGTGAAGTGTTAGGTTTGTTTTATGTTGCTCGATTAGCTTACAGCTAGCCATGATTTTGACGAAAATTATCTACAAATTCATGGTCTACTAATGCTCTTTTACCATTTGTATCGTTTTGTTTTACCCTTTTTTTTTTTTTTGTCTCAATAAACATTATTATTATTATTATAAGGGGAATTCACTACCCAAAAATGGATTGGTTGAGCGATATTTAGCTCTACGCTCTTGCACCGGGTCGCATCCCGCAACCTGCTCAGAGCACTTTGCAAATGATGTGAGCTGTTCCAAGCAGAGCGCTTTTCTGGAGGGTTATTATTATTATTACTGCGGTGCGCAAACTTCCTGTTCTCTTATATGCAGCCTGGGGTACCAGCCCTAGCAACGCTCCAATTATGCAGTCATGTCACTTGAGTCTTTGTGGGTCGGTATATCAGAACATGTTACACGGGCAGATTTCCTTATGGTTATTTTTATTATTATTAAAACTTCACGCACGGGCCACCACGGACAGATAGTACGACCCAAATGAAGTACATTTCAACACCGGGAAGCCCAAAACGCTGCTTATGAAATTCCAATAAAAAGCCATTAACAGCTGTCTTAAACGCCTGCAGGCCGACACAACCGAAAGCCAATGCCGGCAAAGAATTCCAAACCCCAACAGACCAGGGCACGAAGCACCGACCGAACTGATTAGTTCAACATCTAACCTCCTCCAACGTGAAAGTATGCACTCCGACCGCAGCACGTGTTTCTCTCCTAAGCACCTTACGTACAGGGACAGACGAATACAACCAATGCCACTCATTGTTGTACACCTTATAAAACACACAGAGCTCGGCAATTCTTCTCCTATGGGACAGGTTCATGAAATCATTAGCCACACAAAGCCTACTGGCTGAACTAACAAGTAGGTTCAACACACGCAAGTGACCGTCAGCAGCTGAAGCCCAGACCGGTGAGCAATACTCCAATACAGGTAGCAATAAAGCATAAAAGCATCTGCGGACAACCCCACTGTCACCAAACACTGAATTCACCTTACGTAAATGCCTAATCTTACTGGAAGCACGTGACACCAGTCGCCTAATATGCGGCTCAAAGGAAAGCTTTTCATCAAAAACAACAAACACCAAGAATCTCCGAGGAGCCAGAATCCTGAAGCAAGGTGTCGGCTATCTCCAGATGTGGATGCTGCGGCACAAGGGTTCGAGATCGACTGACAGTCATCGACTTGGTCTTACTGGCATTCAGCTTCGTATACTTCAGGCCGAACACCAGGCACTAATGCGGGGCAAATCCCTATTTAAAGACTGGGCCACAACATTACGCATGCGTGGTGTAAGTATCATTGCTATCAAAGTGGAATTATCGGCACAGTTGATCATTGTATTTTCCAGCGAAGAGAACATATCACTAGTTAACAGAACGAACAACATCGGGCCTAGTTCGCTACCCTGAGGAACACCAGACTCCACCGCGACAGAGGCCCATAAAACGCCGTCAACAGACACACTCTGCTTTCACTCAGAAAGAAAATTGCGAATGATTGACAGAACCCTACCACCCACACCATAAGACTCGAGCTTGTACAATAAACCCTTGTGGTTGACCCTGTCAAAAGCCGCGATCAAGTCCAACTGTACAAGGCGCGCCTCAGACCCACAATCCAGCACAGACTGTAACTGGTGTGGCACCGACAACAATGCGGCACAACAACCTAAACCAGTTCTTTATGCAAACTGACCGGCAATCAGCAAACCCGTAACCTCAGGAAAACGGCCAAGCTTATAAGCTCCCAACTTCTCAAACACCTTTGAAAAAATGGGCGTCAGCGTAATGGGTCGGTAGTTGGCTACATGGACCGACACTGGACCTTTGGGAATAGGAGTAATATTCCTAGTACGCCGTCAACGGGGGAAAATTCCTAGTCATATCAGCCGCCTGAAGATCACAGCTAGCTTAGGGGCAAGAACGCCAGCAGGCTGCTTATAAAACAGAGGGGGAACATGCCCACCGGGTCCACACCTCCATAAGGATCAAGGCCCTCAAGCAGCACCTTGATTATAGCAGATCTGAACGCCAAAGAAGTTAAGCAAGCTCCAGGGGGAGATCCATGGGGTAATGACAACACGTCTCTGCTCTGCTTTCCGTCAAAGTGGGCCGACATGAGTTCCGCCCTTGCCAAAAGATAAGCAATGATACCCCCCACCGTGACCAACAAGACACGGCAACGAAGGTTCAGCCCCCAAAACTGAACCCATTAGCTCACTCCACCAACGATGTGGATGGTCAATACTCTACAACGGCTCCCTGGAACGTTGCCTCTGATGATGCTGTGCCCTCTCATAAACACGCTTAGCCTCAGCCCTACAATATACATAGGTCAGCCACAGTATGCGGTCACGGAACGCGGCCATGCCCGATAAGCCACTTGATTAGCTTCGAATGGTAACCGACATTGGTCGTCAAACCATGGTTTGTCCCTAGGCCTCACAAAAATAGTCCTCTTCGGGACAAACCTTTCCAAAATAGACACAGTCAACTCATTGAGCACAGAGATAGGATCGTCATCGCAGATAACCTGGCACCAAGGTAGTGACCTTACTGCTCAAGTAATAGCCTCCTAGTTAGCCCTGCTCTTAACAAACACCACTCTCCTGGTGTCTACCGCAGGAACCATCTGATTCAGGTCCAGGGACATAACAAGGTGCGAGTGGTTAGTAGTACCAATAAGGGTGCCAGTTGACACAGTCATCAAGTCCGGGACATCAGTCATAACAAGGTTGAGACATCATGCGTGGTTCCACGAACTAGCTGCACACAACTGGGCAAGGGACAAAAGTCAAACGCAGCAGCTCCAGGACCATCTGTCGTTGACACAGATCCCAACCAGTCCGTGGTGTGCATTGACATCTCTCGCAAAAACAAACGCTGATTTAGGATCCGTACTCTAGATCGAGGCTATCGCCGTCAGTAAACAGTCATATACAGAATCATCAGCTGTGGAACCTTTTCCTAGTCCTAGCTTATTGCAGTGTACATAGTAATTATCCGTACTACATCCATATAACGAATTGTAAAACTTTCACTATACTGAGAATTCTTATAATAATTTTTTCTGGCAGGAATTCATGGTTCTGCGGTGTCGGGAAGTTGCAGGTCGGTCCGACGGGAGACAAGTTGTATCGCCATGAATATCGCAAAAGCAAAATATTCCTCACTAGTGAACCCGTGCGTGAAAAATTCACGCAATAATCTCTACGTTTGCCTAATGCCTATAGGCCGGTGCGGAATCTCCTCTTCTCTTATTTGCTTCTTAATTTTCTTCTTTTCTTCATTGATCCTGTGTCGTGCTGTCATCCTTAGGTCTTCTATATAGCCAGGCAGAAGTAACATCTTGAGTAAAACACTTCAACAAACTTAAACAAAATACCAGCTTATATACAATGTGTTCGCTCCGTAGCAAAGATACCGTTGATACCGTCTTTCCACCTCAAA
>LQNS02277603.1:8979693-8992117 GCA_001587735.2 Parhyale hawaiensis | reverse complement strand
AAACATCGTGTGACATTGGTAAAGTTAGCGGTTCAGGAAGTTGATTAAAAGCAGAAACAGCCTTAAAAACAGTGAGTCTTTTTTCAATTTCCAATCTTACAGTTGGCAGATTAAATCGAGAGTTTCTCGTATTATAGTGAGCATCGATCAGGAACCAGAGGCAAAAAGTGTTTCAGAAAAATGTTTGATTGTTTGTCAATAGCCTTTCTAAGAAACCCAATTAAAAAATTATTATAAACATCATCGTACTTTAAAATTTTCTGTTCCTCCTAACATACCTAACAATCCCTGTAAATTTCGTTGAAATCCATCCATAACTTTTTGAGTTATGTTGGTGACAGAAAGACCGACAAACAGAGAGATAGACAGACAAACACGACGAAAACATAACCACCTTAGCGGAAGTAATCATTAATCTAACTTATACAATAAGTACCACTTAAACTCCTAGACCAAAATAGGCAAAATTTTTAGGCAATAAAAATACTGGTCTAAACTTCAAAGTTACTCGATACAACCTCCATCCACATGTAGCGATGATGGTATCGACACGGCTTTGGAAGTTTAGCAGGCCTTGGCTTCATAGACCGTGTCCATTGCCATCCACATCATCCACTGTCAGTCAACGGATGCTTTTACGGCGGCGACAAAATTGTTTCGGTGATGAAAGCGGCAGGTTTGGGTCTCAAAACGCGGCCAGGAGGCGAAGTCCACTGCATTCCTATCTGGCGAATACTGGTGGTCACATGTCTTTCGACCAGAAAAAGTTTTGCTCATGCAGAAAACCCTGCACACCCTTGGATATGTGTTGTGACGCGATCCTACTGAAACATAACAGTGTCAAATCCCATGTCAAATGTGTTCTGATCCAGAGAACCAGTATGTTGGCTACCTTGTCTTCTTATATTCCAAATCCCTGGCTGTTAGCCGGTACTCGGTCAGGAACTAGTTCAGAAGCAACACGGCGTCATTAATAAGCGACATGACGCATGGTGGATGTTTCATTCACGGCAAAGTGCGGACACTCTCATCCACTTTACCGAAAGAAAAGTAGTGGTCGTTTCGCCTGTTTCTCACGTGGTCGTGGTTGACTGAATAAGTTTCTCATCTGAGAAACTGATCACCCGACCAGCTGGAGCAGACTAGACGTCAATCATGAGCCTCTGGTACCGTTCTGGACGCTAGGTGAGGATGGCTGACTCCAGCAACAGCCTCTTAACCTTAACAAGGACTTGTCTCCCTACATTGGGACTGTTCGGCGTACTGCGGCCGCTCTTACCCCGAGCCTCCTGGGATGTTGGCGCATGGGCGACAAGGTATTGCTTTGAATGGCATCTTACAAAACTAACTAGATTGACAAATCTTTTTCGATGACTACCAGCACGTCTGTTCACGCCCTATCCATACTCCATGCCCATTTTCACCGCATATTTACATGACACCCCGACAAGAATTGCGACCTCACTCACTTTCTTTCTCGCAGGAAGATGTTCAGACACTTCCAATCATTTATCTTGCGAGGAAATCATTTTCCTGCACAAAACAATAGTGAAACTTATCATCAAAGTCATATTACCAGGTTTTCGGGTGATATGTGGCAAGATATGCTCAGAGTTGTCAAACAATCAAAAATTTTCATTACCAATCATGAACGACGTGTCCATTTTTTTTAGCTATCCCGTAGCAGCTGAAACAAAGTAGGCTACGAGGAATATTTATATTTTCATTACCACAATACAGAATTTTTGAAGTGGCAGTATCAAGGCAAATTTTATTTCCGCCAAAGAGGTTTTTTTTCGAGCGTGTTTAACTATTGTTTTTCTATTACTAAAATAACCTAAAAGGTTATAGGCAGATCTTTATGAAATATATTGGCATTGTAGCAGGTTAAGAGTACTGGATCATTACCTTCTGGTGACTGGTGAAGATCCGTTCTACCCCTTTTTTGTGTGCCTCTTCTGTCTTATTATATTGACTCAAAAAGTTATGGACAGTATTTTATGAAATTTACATGATCTGTTGCTAATATTACGACGAGTATATGACCATAATATTGTGATGAGCTGTGTTTTCATTTGTTTGCTTGTCTCTGTGCTTGCTTGTTAGCAAAATATTCAAAAAGTCTTGAACGGATCTTTATGAAGTTTACGAGAATCATTAGAAATATTAAAAGATTTAAAATAATTTCAATGATGAAATTTTTTGTGATGATCGGTTGGTCTGTTTGTGAGTTAGGCTAATCTTTGTCGAAATGTTCGTTAGCAACATCAATCAAAAGTTATGAACGGATCTTTAAGAAAATTGCAGAAGTTGTTACTACTGGCGCTGATGGAAAGGAAAAAGTAATTTCAGGACCAATTTGAATTCATTGTTAACGTCGCTTTGGTTGGAGAAGGTATGCGCTTTCAGAGCGCTTTAGCTTATTTTTGTAATTGAAAGACAATAGTTGCGTTGTAACTACAGTCATGAGCATATATCTTGGCCCGGTACAATAAAACACATATTGTTCTTAAAATCATGTGCAGGAGATAGGACTGAAAGCCAGTTACACACAATCATATGTATTTCTATCTGTTTACTTCCGCCAAGGAGGTTATGTTTTTGTCGGGTTTATCGGTCTGTCTTTCTATCTGTCACCAAGATAAATCAAAAACGTAAGGACGGATTTTGACGAAACTTTAATTACAATTTCGTTATGACCTCCGCCAAAGAGGCTATGTTTCCGTCGTGTTTAGCTGTTTGTCTGTCACCAAGATAACTCAAAAAGTTATGAACCCGTTTGGATGAAATTTACAGGGATTGTTAGGTATGTTAGAAGGAACAGATTATTAACTTTTGTTGGAGATAACTCCATTAGTTTGTTCGTTTGTTAGTCTGCCTTATTTTTCTCAATGCCATAACTCAAAAAGTTATGAATGGATTTTTATGAAATTTACATGGATTTTTCGGTGTATAGTAAAGAGTAAATGGCCAAATTTTGGTAATGATGCGTTTGTTCATTCGTTTGTCACTGTTTTTAATTTTATGCTTGTTAGCACAATGACTCAAAAAATAATGAATGGGTCTTTATTAAATTTATAGGGTTTATTAGTAATGTCAAAAGGCATATATGATTAAATTTTGGTGCAGTTCGGTTTGTTCGTTTTCATGTTTGACTCATGTGTGTCATAACGTCTGTTAGCAGTATAACTCAAAATGTTATGAACGGATCTTCAAGAAAATTGCACAGGTTGTTACTACTATGAAAAGGCACAAATGATTAGATTTTGGAGTTTATACAAAGAAAATTATGGTTTCAGAGCCAATTTGAATTTTTTGCTACCGTTGCCTCGCTTGGCGGAGGTATGAGGTTTCAGAATGCTCTAGTTACTCATATTTTTTGGGAATCCGATTAATGCATAGAAAAGAACAGGTCCAAATACAGATGACAGTATGTAATTGATTTTGATTCCTACCTCTTGCACATGATTTTAAGAACAATATGAGTGCGTTTAATTACACCGTGCCAATATATATGCCCATGACTGTACATCATTACGGCATCATTTTATTTCACCCTTTATGTCGTCAAGAAAGCTACTTAAAGAAAGAAAATTCGAACCTCATGACATGTGACCGAATGGATGACTTTGGCTTCATCGTTTTGCCAGAACTGAAGCAAGAGAAGAGCAGAAGATAGATGATTACAGCCACTCAGTCCGATGAAAATCATTTTCTATGCATAGTAGCTCCTGCAGTAACGCGCTATTCGTTGACATTTCTCTCAGCTTCTTTACATATTCACCAGTGATTGTGACATGATCTATCGAGTCTTCTTACACGAGTGTTTATTATGCTTTCATTAGCTCGGAGTAAAAATATAACTATAATACAAACTTTTTGCTTAACATAATTGCTATAGAATGATCTACTTATTTCTCTTTTCCATGAGTTTCAGCTTCGTGGATTATCCAAAAATCATGATGCCACTCCGAAAATACCACCTGGATGTCGTCCAAAAACATGAATGTACGAGTATGAAGGTAAAAGCACTTTCGATGAGCCAAACATAAACTTGATCGCAATGAAAATTCAATTAAATGCTTCCTAAATATGATACGGTACTTTCAACGCTGCGTAGTTGTTTGTAGTGCTACATCAGGTCTATATTTAACTTCGCCAACGAAGATATGTTCATGCCAGTGTTTGTTTGTCTGTTGGTAATATATCTCAGAAACTAATTGAAAGATCTTCATGAAATTTACAGGAACTGTTATGAAGGTCGTGACGAATGAAAAATTTAGTTTTGATGATAATCCGAAAAAAAAATCTTGGATTCAGCACCGTTTTTAAATTTTCTTTTGCATTGCGTTGATAGGGGGAGGTAAGTGATCTCGGAGTGCTTCTCTAGTTAAGACTGTTAGTTACCGAGTGCGCTGAGCTTGATAGACACTGGAGGTATTAGCTACAGTATAACACGGGAATCTAGTTCCATATAATGGAAATGAATAATCCAAGGGGAATAAACAGTATTGTTGTATATCTCTTTTGATATTATTAATATAAAGAACACTGGCGGTTTGTGGAGCTTGAGCCCTCCTCCGGTAACGAGCCTAGCCTTGGTTCAGCGCCCCCATCATTTCAACCATGTATCCAACGTACACGTATCCCATAGTAAAGTGAAGCTCATCCTCATTTCACTCCAGGCCCCCTCCCCCTCCTGTCGCCAACACGCTAAGGATTCTTCCGTTGGCCACAGACCAGACTAAATTAAATGCAAATTTGGAATTAAAAATTGGGTTGCAGTTGTGAAATAAAATTGTCTCACACGAGGTTGTTTAAATTTAGACAAGTTTTGACTATAACATTTCCGAACACGACCACATAGACTTTAAATTTGCTCTTGGCTTTGCATTTAAACATTATAGCAGCCTCTGCCAAATTAGTGTTTGCCTTTGTCTTAGAAACTGCATACTTATGCCTCTGTCAAATGTATTGTCTGTTGCATATTTTACCGTTTCAGCTCATACATACCAGCAGTTCTGTTATGCAATGTCGTACTTTGGAGAGCCCTATTATGTCTCATAGCTACTAAGTATATTCGCCTGAAGAATCATCCATTATTTGGAGCTTTTCGACCATCTAGAAGCTAGAATGCTGGGAACGACACTATTAATGATCAGGTCATGATAATAACACTGTATTTTTGTGTAGTGCACTATGCAATAAAATGGTTAAGTCTTCTCTGTATACCTATATTTATTTTTACTGCTTTAATTCTATTGTTGGAATAATTTAATTTTATGTCACATGGTACCTAACTACGAATACTGCAGCAGTTTTATGGCGATATTTAGTGAAGTAATAGAGAATTTAAAAGACCACACGCGACACGGTCTGCAAAATCTCCTGGGCAAGTAGTTTCGATGACCTCACCAACAACATTGCATGGCTCTTTATGGGACATTTCAAGGATCTCTGGACCATGCGTGCCGCAGTAGAATTGCCTTCTTAATAAAGTCAGCACTACGCTGACTATTCAACCCTAAGGACTAAAGGTAATCATTCGTGGAAGAACAAGTTATATATGCATTGTCGTATCCTTGAGATAATCAAGAACTAGGTGCTACAACACTGTTAAGATTTTTGGTAGTGCTTTAGGTGATCAGTGGGTAAACACGTATGGTATTTCTATTTAGAAATTTCATGAAGTAGAATACGGAGAGAGTTACAGTAACTTTTCAATTTATTTAACTAGACAATTATTGGGAACCTTGCACCATATCTATTGCTGGCGTAAACATAACAATAATCGTCAAGGAAATCGCTAGTTTTCATTTACTACCGACATCAAAGCCTGACTCAGCATTTCCAGTTACAAATTTTTGAATTAGAAGTAATCTCCTGAACTATATTTTTACACATTTATCAATATCTAAAAATTCGAGATCATATTTCTTAAGCACATCTAATTTGATGCTTAAAAAAGCGTTAGCCCGACATAGTAATGTCAAGCTTTTCGCTAAGACAACTCTGTTCTTGCCTGAGTTTTTTTCATTATTTTTGTACCGGCAGCTGGCGCCGTATCGCAATGACCTCAGAATCCACTGACTTCAGGGTCCTTTCCTCTTATCTAGGTGATTAATTCTTGAAGAAAGTAGACGTTTTCCATAGTTGTTCTTCTATTCAGGTGACGCAACATGCCCTCAGGGCAGCTAGAGCTTTGCTTCGGGAAGGAAGTGAAATTCATTATCAATGTTGCGGCTAGAGTATACACAGTTCACACGGAGGCTCATGCGGAGGTTTGTACAGCACGAGGGCTGCTTTTCCCCTAGATTTTGGCACGTGCCTTGACTTCGGGATTCGGATTTTTCGCAGGTTTCAAAAAACGGCTCACAGAATGGCTGCAGTGACGGATATTGGAGACATGTCTTCTAGTCTACAGTCACCATAGATGCCTCAATTTAAGCTATATTTCTGATTTATTTCGAGGGATACCACCATAAAAAAAAACATTTGCAGTCACGCAGCGTGTTATGGCGCGATTAGTAACAGTTCACTTTCGCAGGTTTGAACTGCAAAAACTACTGTTGGTATCATTAGAACGATATTTTTACTCACTTAAGTGGGAATATTGACCAGACAGCTATATTCTGTTGTTTAAATAGACGTTGTAGATGACAAAAGCCATAACATTTCAGCCATATTTCCAACTTTTCAACGGATTCCAAGGCAAGGAAGAATTCCTATGACTTTGGGCAAAATCACAAGGAGCGGCAGCCGTGTGTTTCAGGGTGAACTGGGCTTAAAAGATAATGCAATACCTATATAGCTCATTTAGCAAATATCAGCGGTTCCTTGCAGAAGAACAAATTAATTTCTCCCAGAAGATCCTGATATACGGACATGAACATAAACAAACCAAGCAAGCACAAAAAATTATTCGTGCTTCAAATTGGTGCTTTTTTTACCTTAAAAAACTAAACAAAACCTTCCTGGACCTTTAGACGAGCCTTTGGCACTGGTGCACATTAAACCTTCTTCCTATCGCTCTTCACTTTTTGCCGTTTCACTATTTCACAGGTTTGCCTGACGCGCATATGTATTTTTGAATTGCAGATTTTTCGCCAAATTGCGGAATCAATAACAAATGACCTTCAGCTGCCTTAGACTTAGAGTTACCTTAACTGTCTTCGTCGCACGAGGTCCAGGTGACGTTATTCACACCGGCGCATGGTTGCGAAGTTAAGATGCTGCTTGTCTCCCGAGGCATCATAGCTTGCGCCCAAACGGTATGCCAGCAGCATAGCACCAGGGTTAATTAATCGACAGTGAGATGGAAATATCATATGTGTGTGCGTTGTTACTGTATTTTCAGCTTCTGCATTTACTGTTTAAAAAAGAATGTTAATATTAATCATTGGGCATTTTATTTCATCAAGGAAATAACCTACAAATGCATTGAACGTTAAGCGAGTTAGTATAATAGTTGAAGGGGTGAGCAAACGTCATAATAAGAGCTATCTTTAACTTTATTTGTAGTTCTTGGCACTATAAAGATAGAAATTATGTTAAATACAATTAAAAATGAGATAAAAATCTATGTATATAATGAGTGCTAAGCGAGTAAGCATAACGGTCAAGGTCTCCAAGAAAAGCTGTTGCTGGCACCAGAATCCTGAGTTTCCGGTGGCAATTATCGGTAGGATGTTTTGAGGACCAAGCGGGGACGGCGCCGGCAGCGCAGGACGCGCTATCTGCGCTCGGGCCGCCGCACACAAACAACCGAGCGGCAGAGACGATAAGCCACCGCTTGGGTAACCCTTGGCTAATTTAAGCTTCTAAACGCCGGTGTTGAAACGAACGCTTGATGATTTCTGTGCAGCTTTCAAGTCAATGACTATTGTATGCTTCCTGGGATCTTTGCCTAATTAAGACAACGGGACGTTCCCAGCTCTACCAAATGCTGGTATTAAGCATATTAAGAGTCCTTCGTTATCCAAAACTATTAAGCAGCATCCACTCGCGGCTAAAAGGCAACGAAATTGCTTGTGTTCAACACTGTACGTGTGTGTGCGAATAGCGCAAGGGCAATAATAGTCGAGTTAAAGCTTTCATCACATCTTCATCACCTTTCTTTGCCAGATAGCTGAAAAACATTATTGAAATATCCCGTTCGAGTTCTTTGACCACTATAAAGGGTTAAAGGCAAACGCAGTTTAGGTCTCACAGTTATGCTTAACTTTTGAAAATTTGTTTCATGTCTTGAGACAGGTTCCCATGGTGATTTTGGAGAAATAGTTCTACGCGTTAGGTGTTATATTACAGTATTATAATCATTTCGTTAGGTTTTGTATTACAGTATTATAATCATTTCGTTAGGTGTTGTATTACAGTATTATAATCATTTCGTTAGGTGTTGTATTACAGTATTATAATCATTTCGTTAGGTGTTGTATTACAGTATTATAGTCATTTCGTTAGGTGTTGTATTGCAGTATTATAATCATTTCGTTAGGTGTTGTATTGCGGTATTATAATCATTTCGTTAGGTGTTGTATTGCAGTATTATACTCATTTCTTTAGGTGTTGTATTACAGTATTATAGTCATTTCCTTAGGTGTTATATTGCAGTATTATAATCATTTCGTTAGGTGTTGTATTACAGTATTATAGTCATTTCGTTAGGTGTTGTATTACAGTATTATAGTCATTTCGTTAGGTGTTGTATTGCAGTATTATAATCATTTCGTTAGGTGTTGTATTGCAGTATTATAATCATTTCGTTAGGTGTTGTATTACAGTATTATAATCATTTCGTTAGGTGTTGTATTGCAGTATTATGCTCATTTCTTTAGGTGTTGTATTACAGTATTATAGTCATTTCGTTAGGTGTTGTATTACAGTATTATACTCATTTCGTTAGGTGTTGTATTACAGTATTATACTCATTTCGTTAGGTGTTGTATTACAGTATTATAATCATTTCGTTAGGTGTTGTATTACAGTATTATAATCATTTCGTTAGGTGTTGTATTACAGTATTATAATCATTTCGTTAGGTGTTGCGTTACAGTATTATAATCATTTCGTTAGGTGTTGTATTACAGTATTATAATCATTTCGTTAGGTGTTGTATTGCAGTATTATAATAATTTCGTTAGGTGTTGTATTACAGTATAATAATCATTTCGTTAGGTGTTGTATTACAGTATTATAATCATTTCGTTAGGTGTTGTAGTGCAGTATTATAATCATTTCGTTAGGTGTTGTATTACAGTATTATACTCATTTCGTTAGGTTTTGTATTACAGTATTATACTCATTTCGTTACAAAACTCTTTTCTACAAGGAACATGAGTCACTGGCTCATGGTTTTGCACTTTTGACTCTGAACAATTGTTTGCTTAATGTTCCTGTTGGGGATTTAACCAGGGTTACGTAATTTGGGGCAGGCAGGACCATCGCCTGCAGCAAACTTTACCTTTCAACAAGCAGGCATCCATAACACGAGCGAAATATTAATAGAAGGATGTGTTACTAATAACTCGTAAAAATTTATCGATTTATTTTTGAAACTGCACAAGTTCTCAGAAAACTAATATACTCCATTACAAAGTTTTTGAACTGCAACCCAGCTGGAAACGATCTTAGTTTTGTTACAGGTCTTACCGCTGCACCTGCAAGCAAATATAATATGTATGCTCTGCTTCAAGATAGGTTTAAAGTTTCCAAAGGAAGCAAAATTCCAAAAGGTGCCACAACATCCTGTAGTGATATGCACCTAAAGGTTCTAAAGCTTTCGACTGCTTCTTGGCTGTGCATTTTACTACGCAGAGAAGAACTTTCAAGAAGAAAATGTTATGTTGTCAAAAAATTATAGCTAGGGCTCATATTTTTATACATCTTGATATATTTCTCTATCTATCAGTGTTTTTAGTCGTGTATTCTGCCGTCAAATATGATGGGCTTGAATTTTTTACCAAATTTTTCGTTTATCAATTTTGCAGTTCTAGTTTTGGCTAAGAAGGCGATCAAAAGGAATGAGAACGGCTGATTTCAATTTTTCTTAGTAGCAAGATCCCCCTCGCATTCCGTGCCATGTAGCCAAATAATTTCCTTTAAGCAGACAGTCGAAAAACGCTGAACCCGAACTATATATGTGTTACGATCCTATATATTAACACAGGTACTACTGCATTCCAGGGTTTAGGCTCCACGGAAAGTTGTATCACTAAAATGAGGAATCTAGCGAGATAAAACAAATTGCTTCAATGAAACCTTCGTTTTCTCCGGTCCTCTTTTGTGGTTCTACTTTGAACAATAGCTTATCCGCATGTTTCGCTGGTCTTGTGCTCAACTCCGAAAGAAGTTTTTCGCGTTTCAACATTCGAACTACCTTGAATTCAATGTCAAACCTTTTTGTTTAATATGGAGCTCGAAATACAGTGCATAAATGAATTACTGCATAGATCATAGACCACATCATACATTGACTAGGCACTGAAATCGGGCCCCTCGCAATTGGGGTTGGAGGCCGATTTCCCAAGTGTTAATAAAATTACTTCTAATAATCACAGAGACCTCAAACAGAGATTAATTTCTTCGTCGTAACGTAAGGAATGTGTTGCAGAGCAGGGAATCAAATTTAAATTTGTATACCTTCAGTAGGCGATATATATCATGCCTTCAGACACCAAGAATAACTGAAAAGTCACCATAATTTCTAGGAATATTAATTTTTTTTTTCGATATTACATGTAAAGTACTTTAACATCACATATAGTTGAATTTTTTTCCAAAGGTAGATTTGAAGCAATAACCTCAAAAGTTGATGTATGCAGTGTTTTCGGTAGAGCTCATCTCTATAGCTGCAAGGAAAGTAAATTTAAGAAATCCCAGTCATACTGAAAAAAAAAACCTGATTAAAACCACTAATACAGAAAAAATCACATTAGCAACCATCAACTTGAAATACATAATTAACCATGAAATAAAGATAACAGAACAGCTGTTAAAAGACAGTAAAATTACATTTTGATGCTGATACCAGTCATTCAACCCTTCATCACAAGAACCATCTACAGTTGCACCATGTCATTTTACATTACTACCTAGGAATGCTACGCCACTTTGTGGCTGCTACGTTACATCACTTCTTGGTTGCCTATGTTAGATCACTTGATGGTTGCCTAAGTTGAATCATTTTCATTGTTTCGTAAGTTGAATCATTCCCTGGCTGCTTAAGTTGAATAACATGGTTGTTCCCTACACTACATCTCGTCAAGGTTGTCTGCATTATATCACTTCATGTTGCAATAATATGCTACTGGTACCAATATTTCACATCCAATGAGTTATACAAAAGTAATCAACCCTTACTGAATCTGACTAAACCGCAGTTCAAGGAGGCTATTTTAGTAGCTTTGAAGAATATTCTCTAAGTGTTTAACAACATTCTGTTTTCTCAAACTAACGGTGTTGCTATGGGTAGCCCTCTCGGTCTTACTCCTGCGAATGTCTTCTTATATCATCATGAAAAGCAATGGCTCAAGGATTGCCCTGGTGAATTCAAGCCTATATAATATCGTAGATATATTGGTGACACTTTCCTGTCGCTCACAGATAATTCTCATGTAGCAAAATTCTTAGATTAACTAAATAACAACCATCCTAACATTAAATTCAGATCCGAAATTGAAAGTAATGGGCTCTTAAATTACTTAGATATTAGCATTAACTATTGCAATGGTACTTTTGAGACAACTGTGGTTAGGAAGAAGATATTCATAAATTTGGGACTAAGATTCGACTCTTTCCTCTCTATTAGATATAAGATTAATCTGAGAGCTTGCTCGATCGTTTGCGAAGTTCGTATTTGCTCTAGGAATGATCTTTTCACTACACAACGTTCCTTCCTAAAAAGATATTTTATCACAAACTGCTATCCTACAAAATTAATTGATAATGCTTTCCGTAACTCAGAACCAAAGATACCCACTGTTGAGCGTAAAATAATTACAATAAATTTGCAATATTTCGGACCATAATGCTATGTACACAAGACAAAAATTATTGCGCTTGTATAGAGGTTTTATCCACAAGTCACAGTCGGAGTTATTTTTAATTCAAATTTTAGGATCCAAAACTTTTTCAAATTTAAGGACATTTTGCTGCCTTCTTTTGCTTCTTGTATTCTCTATAAGTACCAATGCGGACAGTGTGCCGCGACCTACGTAGGTGAAACCAAAAAGCAACTGACAGTGAGAATATGTCAACATAAAGGAATATCATTTAGAACACAAGCCACGAAAAGAGCCGAGCTCCGACAAGACCTTGACCACCTCATGGAATGGAGCAGAACGTGGCAGATGAGCTTTAATGTCGACAAATGCTCAGTAATGCACATAGGGCTGATGAACCCTTCGCCCCCACTGCATATGAA
>LQNS02277603.1:8919049-8931528 GCA_001587735.2 Parhyale hawaiensis | reverse complement strand
TTTCTCTGATGTGGTGGTTGCCAGGTCGGCTGTTGAATTCCTTTCTGTCCTTTTTCCAGGTAAGTTTCCATTGACAGCATTTTTTGGTACATTGTCTCTAAAAAATTTTCTATCTTCCGAATGTCCTGTTTCATATCTTGGAAGGACGTCCTCGTGTCAGCTTGGTTCTGTGCGCATATACCAGGGTTGTTATCATTCCTATACGGTGTTTTCTCGCGCTCCGAGAATCTTTCTCTTTGCCTGTTGACTTGTGAGTGAGAATGGCTAGGTGTATGCCACGGTATTCCAGTGTTTTCCCCGTGGTCTTTTTGCTGCCACGAACGGGGTTCCCTATTATTATGAACAAACCTCCTCTAGTTTCGATTATTATCAGCAGTCATCTTCTAGTCCAGCATCTAGTCCCTACACTGTCAATCTTCTTCAACACGCCAGACATTGCACTTGGCTAGAATATGTTGCAGTTAACATTCATTTGCATACCACTACGAGACCAATGACCTTGAAACAACTTAATACCTTTCCATACGAAAACACAAAAGAAGGTCGATGCAAATTGACGAATTTCTTAAACACCCGCGCTCAGAAAGCAAAGAGCGTAACGGGAGGACTTGTGAGAAATTAGCATCAAAAGTGACGTCATCATCGACGAATCTAAGGCTGAGCAGCATAGGAGTCTTTTAACTAATTTAACCAGAAAAATCGTCTTAAATTGCAAAATTTATCTCTCGAGTGTAAATTATTGAAGATAATTTAGCAATTATCTATAAAAAATTGCAGTACATGCTGGTCGAAACTTTCACAACACTAGCGCCTAATTCGTTCCCTTTAAGCGACCTGATTTAATTTTTTTTCTTTATTGAAGGATTATTTACACTTCATATTTAGTTCACAGTGCTCTTCACCGAATATATTTATTCTTTACTAACAAGTATAAGCACCATTATAGCCAATTCTGTACGTGAGAGAGACCACGGCAACAGTTAGCCATTGCTCGAACTTTCTGTACTTGGCGACAACATTTTACGATATTTTGCAGCTCAAGTAGCTGGCCAGTTATGAGCGGGAATTTGAAGGAAATAAATCGAAAAAATATGGTGATATGTTCAAGAAAACAACATACGAAGGCATGAAGTCCCACACTCAAATACTTCTACTCGTCGATGTGACGCAAATTTACTACGTGCGGTCACGGCTAAGTTTTATTTTAGTTCTATTGAGTCCTCCCGTTGCACTTTTTGCTTCCTGCCCGCGCCTGTCAAGTACTCTAATAAAAATTTACCGTGATAACTGCCTCCTAAAAGCACAGAACCATTGGAAGGCAAGCGGAGGAGCTTCTACCAATATAGTGTCTGTAACGGTTGTGGCAAGATGCTGCGGTGCAGTAGTGTGCATGTTGCTGAGCGGTGAGTAAGATCGTGTCAGCAGCGATCATGACCATCAACAACCTGTTCAGCAACTCCAGAGGCGTGTTTCCGTGAACAACAAAAACTACTCAACTATAAACAAAGTAATGATTCTATTGGCAAACAACCTAAGTAGTCACAAAAACGCGAGATGGTATTCAGCGCCATCTCACGACACACAAGACAAGCTCGCCATATCAACAAACAAATATCCACTCCGCTCTATAAGCGATCACAGTTTTTAATCACGCTGTTTTCGTTTGAACTTCAGCCTAAGATAACGTATAACCATAAACAGACCTCTTGTACAAGTGTCACCCCAAAATCCCACCTGTACAATGACACCCGAACAAAATCCCACCTGTACATGTGTCACCCAAAAAATACCACCTGTACAATTGTCACCCCAACAAATCCCACCTGTAGAAATGTCACCCAAGTGTATCCACTTGTACAATTGTCACTCCAATATCTTTAGGTTAGGCTGGGGTAGATTAGGATAAAAATAATAATAGATTTTATTCAATACTCATGGAGAGTGCAGACACTGTAATTTTGAAATGCTACATGATAAAAAGAGGATGTACCTTATTTCTAGCTTACAAACAAAGAACAAGTCACGGTGTTTCTTCTCTAATTTCTCAACCGCTCTAAATTTTCCAAGTTCAATACGTGTAGGGGTTGTTAAGAATACACTTGTATTCATATTGTTTAAAAGTTTTGGCACCACGTTCAGGCTACTTCTAAAAACGTAGATCTTAAAGCAACGTTTCGATGTGACGTACATCTCAGGCATATAAAATCCGAAATATACAGAGAGAGAATCAAAATAAACTATTCAACAGAGGTAATGTCAATAGAAAAACGTATTTAAGCGCATTCAGTACAATAGGAACTATCTGTAGACTTAATTAAATGTACGTTCCCAGTGAGCACAAAGGTCCCCTACCCACACTGTCAACAGCAAGACATGAAATGAGCGCCATTGCGGGGCCCAGTCCTACGTTCCAACAACGTTGGAAGCCGCATTCCTGCGAAACAACTTTAGTGCTTAAAAATCTACTAAGATTTCATTAAAATTTGGCTCGTAACGATGGAGAAGGAGGGCTTCCAAAATATTAAAATGGTGTCTATTGATAGCACTATATACACTGTATAAAACCTTAGTGTTGTTATGCAAATCTTCTTCGGCGCGAGTCGGGCGTGATGCCTGCGGCGCTAGTAACTCAACCCACTATGATAATAATAATTATGCAAATCTTCTTCTGGCGGTCCGCGGTCTTGAACTGTACGGAAATAGTTGAAAATGGCGCCTTGATATTTATGATAATAGAGTCTATTCTCTAAAGTCATTCTGGAAAGCCCGATGTAGCATTTGTCAATAGACATGTATTCTCCCGTGCCACACCTAAATCGGTACACCACACCGGACTTACAAAGGTTGTTTGGTTGATGCTTAGACATGTTGTTGCGAACTATAAGGTTAGTGATTTTCCACCTAAACGTGGTGTCAAATTTTTAAACATTATGAATACAAGTGTGTTTTTAACAACCCTTACACGTATTGAACTTGGAAAAAGTCACGCTGTTCTTGCATTCTTAACTTCATTACGGGGGATTCCGGTGTTAACTGCGTTTGTGTGAGGACGTGTGGTGTCGAGCGTTGTAAGTATTTGATGCAAACTACATCGCTTTTTGTGCACATCACATCTTTTGTATCATTCAACAACGCAATGGTTCCTACCAATGAAACGGCATAAAAGGGGGGGTACCCCATCAGCTGGTGGAAAATCAGCTCAAATCTCAGTGAGGAAAAACATGGAAGGAGGAAACTGGGCAAAAAAACCGGACTTAACTACCGATTCAAAATCTAGCCCCTTAGCAAATGCCTCTAAACCACAATCTAAAAATTCCATCAACTCTAACACCCAGCCTAATCCTGCCTGCCAGCCTGAGCTTGAGTTAATTGCTCAACAGAATCCAGCTCCTTCAGCATCCCCCATAAAAAACGGTAAAAGAGGAAAGCTCTCTCTCTCTCTCTCTCTCTCTCTGTCTCTCATTGCTCACTGGATGAAGATCCTAATTTCTATGGTTCTCTTACTAGAGAGCCAGAAGATCAACCTGTACTCAACTTTAGCGATGAGGAGTCAGCCATCACACCTGCCCAAGGAAACTGTAATTGAATAGAGGAATCAATAGAAAATTCATTGCCTGTCATACTTATAGCACCATCTAATGAAAATGCCTCATCTGAAAATTTTCTCGTAAATGATCCCGCTCTTAGTACAGCCATTGCCTTGTCCCATTTGGCCAGGCGGCGTTCACCAGTTGCACAAAAACCATCAAAAGGATTTATTCATCTTAACCATGAAGCGATCAGCATTGCAAGATGTGCCTGCACTTCTTCAAATAACACAGCTAAGACCTTTGAAGAATAATTGTCGCTTGCCTCACTATCAGACTCACTCTGTATGTGCAATAGGTCCTTTTGGCCCGAAAACCTCTGTTGAAGAAATTACAGATGCCTTGACAGAGGCAGGCTATAAAAATACAGTGGTCAACCGAATAAACGAGCCGAGGGGAGCTGGACCAACATCGATGGTAAAGGCTGTATTCCCTTCCACATCACTTCCAGAACATGTTACAATATTCTTGCAGCGTTGCCATGTCACAACTTACGTTGGCAGACCCTGGCAGTGCTACCGCTGCCAAAGATTTGCACACAGCGCTCAACACTGAAAGTCCTCTCCTCGTTCCGTTGTTTGCTAAGGAAACCACAACGTTGAAGACTGTCATTCAAATTCATCCCCATTGTGTTGTAACGGTGGAAGATCTCACACAGCCAGCTGTGCACTGTTAAAAATACCAGTGTTTCCACGGACAAAATTCGAAGATTTTACTGTAATGTTTTCCGTTGCTCTCTTGTCTCTGTCACATTGACAGAAGAATTCCCTAAATAGTTAATCTACTGACAGTTCTGTGCAATGAACGGCAAAATTCTCACTTTTTCCATCGTGCTGACAGTTAACTCTGTAAATAACTGAAGTACAGAGAGTTAATGGTTTTTTCCGCAATTTTGAAGTAAAAAATTAAAAGCCGCGATATCATAGCAAAGGTAAAGTCAACTCGACTTCGGTGTCAGCTGCATGGGAAACCTTCGTGCACTGGTTCGTGCTGTAGATAGAAGCCAATATAGGCAGTCTATACTACCTACCTGCCGTTTAGAGCTATATTACACACCATTGCACGGTGGAAGGCTCTATGCGACAGATCGGCGCCGCCAACACTCCCCCATTTCTGGGAATGGTCAGTGCCCCCACAACGGCACTTAAACCGAATGCTGTGTAATCACGCAATACTGTGCAAATAAAAACTTGCCTTGATAAAATGGACAGAGTGTATTAGGTTAGGTGGGGACAGAGTAGGGCAGATTGTGTTACTGCAGATAAGAGCAGGCCAGATTATGTTAAGTTTGGTTAAACTAGATATACCTGCCTAGGTGCCACATGCCAATCGCCAATATTTATCTCCCTGGTGTGGGAATAGAAAGTCCAGATTCGTGAGAGTGTGAGCATAACAGCACAGCCAAGACCTGTAACCACCTGACGCATAAGAAGGTGAAAACCATGGAATTTTTGTATTTGCTTGTTGATTTTAACATTAGGCTTGGAGGTAAACTATCGAAATTTGTTTGGATTTTATTTTCACCTTATTAGTAGTTAAATTCTGAAATGATACTTTGATAGACATAGCTCATTCGAAGTAAATTTTCAGAAAATTATAACAGCAATACTTCAGACTATAATTTTTGCTCCTGTCTACACAGGAATCCACTCTACGCTTTACTAACGAGTCCTGTCTCGACTACAAATAGTGACTGAATCCCCCAAACACTATTGAAATCGCCGCCACAGGCAGTCACGTTGAAGCCAGGTTAAAATTACGAAAAGTGCAAATGATTGGCTGAAAACCTTTTGAGATTAACTCAGAAAAAGTTACCTTGCATTGTTAAGGCGAATTTTGCTGAAAATTGAAGCTATACGACATGACTGTCTATTCAGCCGAGATTTGTTAACCCGGTGTACAACAAGACTGGAAAATAATGGTCATGACACATGCACGCTAGTCAAAAGAAAAGAACGAGTACCGTCCATCTTTTCGTCCGAATGCGTTGATGTAGCCATTCACATCGTGTAGTTTTGCAAAAAAAAATTGAGTGTAGGCAATATGTTCTCTGAAGTATTTTTTAAAGCAAATGTGCTGCTGGGAAAGCAACACCCCTTCAGTGCGATGTTTGAAGAAACGCAATAACACCTTGAGAACAGAAGACTACCCTGTTGCGAGTGAAGAAATTGACCGAATCTATTTTCCTTTACTATATAGCTATCGCATTAAACAAAGCAGAGAAAATATGGGCTACCGGTACTGATCATCCACAAGTTCCGAAATAGAAAAAATCGGATACACAGACAAAAAATTGAAACGTGCAACCTTATAGAGGGCTATATTATCTGTAAACTATACGAAACAGAGCTTAGAAAAGGTGTGCAAGTGCATAACAGAACATTGCAAGATGTACCGTCGTATTTGCCGTCGTAATTCACAAGTGCGAAGGCTTTGCTGACACAACTAATGCGTGATTCAGTGGTGAAATCGAAATATCTACTAGGAAAGGTTAAACGAGATGTTAGGTAGACCGACTGCTTAGTTAAAGACAGGGTTAAGAGGCGGATGTTAGTTCAGACCGGGTGGGTTAAGATAAGAGAGCTACTTCAGGTTAAATAAGGCAAGTGAAAACATTCACTAACCGTGGAATTTCCACAAGTGCAGCAAGTGTTTAGTAAACATGTACGGTATCGAACAATTGATCAAAAAGTAAATCTTTCATACAAGAAGTTCATGAGCCTTTAGTTGCGAGCGTGATTTTTTTTTTTTTTCATTTTTTAGAGCAACTCTGGTGGATGAAGGTTTGCAGTTTTTATAGGATTCTCTGAATTATACATGAAAGTATACCTAAACGTATATAGCAGATGTTGCGCAATGCTCGGAACTACACTCCAAGTATGCCTAGAAATGCTTAGAAGACCTTGTGGAATGTTCTTACCTACACCTGGAAGACACCTAAGGATACTTGCAGTTCAGAACAGAGTGTTTTTTACACCATGACAACACACGGCTTAGAATCAACGTTGTGAACTGTGGCTTAGCATGTTATGCACGTTGATCTGTGGATTCCGGATAACATTGTTAGCACGTCGTAACACAACGTGCTTGACACGTCCTTAGCACTTTGTGCTGGGCGATCCCTTAGCACTTGTGGTACTACGTGCTGGACACGTCCCTAGCACGCTGTGATACGACGTGCTCAGGACTGTAATACGAAGTGCTAACAACGTTACCTATCTGGAGCTGAATTGACAATGTCAGGTAGCTATGGAGGCTGTCATAACGTTGTCAGTACGTTGTCTCACAACGTACTGGTCACTCACAATAACACAATAACACTGGTCACAACGCGCTAACAACGTTATCTGGCGTCCACCGATCGACATGTAAAGCACGTTGATCTGGGGACTCACAATCAGATATCTACGTAGAATCAACGTCAAATCGTTAGCTGAGAAGTTTCGCCCTTTCAGTGAGTTGCCTGCACGGGCAGCGACAGTGACCGGCTGCTGAGCCCGACACACCGACAGGAAAAGCGAATTGGGCGACAGCTTTGGGTTTCCCAGCGGCTGTCATCGTCTCAAAAATACCAAGCTAAACTAAAACTCAAAGCGCCGCTGCTGAAGCAAAGTCAGTAAAGTAATACAGGGATGCTAGAGCACTGACTCTACACCCAGTCTGAAATGATGGTTGTGATTATATGTAATAGAACATCTATGATTATAGTCGAGATCTTTGGTTGTTTATTATCGAAATATCCTCTATATTCCACCATATATAGGATGCATTATGGTACAGATATGTCACAATCTTCGACCGTATTGCCAACTATGATTCCCAACCATAAATACCCAATTGCGACAATTAAGGTTTTAGCTGCACAACTATGACCTACCATAGTGAACTGTAAGAAACACCATTCTTGACCAAAATCGACTGTGTTCAGCGAATGATACAACTATATTCTACCAAGATCACGTTTTTCAATCGTTGACGTATAATGCACTGGATGCCTGCTTTGTTTTATGATGATTAATTGCTTATTTAATAAAAGGTAATTTATACGTGCGTGTTATTGAATGGTGAAGCGCTCTAAACTTCAGAACGCTGCTATAGAGCAGGAGCTTGAACCAGTTTGTGCAGTTAACGCACGTTTATACAACTTCTTTAACTCTAAGCCCGTATCCAGTTAAGCTACACAGTTCAGAGGAAGTCACAAGTCGATTGATGAATTTTGGCCGTACCCGTCGTCAGGGTACGTAAGGCTAAATTTATCATGACACTTGACATTTTTCTACATTAAGCTAATGGAAATAATTTGTTTATGAAACTTTAGAGGTATAAACTGAAATAACATAAAAAGAGATGGTAATATTTTATCAATGAATGCAACACTATTTAACAAGGAATGCAACAAATAAATAACGGTGATGGGTAACTACGCTAAAGTGGCAAAGCGTTAGTAAAATCGGAAAACAAGAAATAAAAATAACGTCAAGGCGGTTAGCGTCCTTGCATGCCCTGCATTTTTTTTTTTTTTTTTTTTTTTTTTTGCAATTCATCGACAAGAAAGAAAAAAAATTAAAAATGTGCACAAGTTTTGCTCTGTAATATGAATTTTTAAATGTTTCGCATTCAAACTTATAGTCATACAATATCATTTTGGTCGGTTATGTTAGTAATTCTAGCCATGTTATAATCCAGGGAAACCCATACATATTCTTCCCCAAATAATGAGAGAGAATTCCACTCATGATCGTACTTACGCATAGCCATCGATACCCTACCATGGTTATGCTCTATAGGTTTGATAGTTTTATTACACGCAGACACATTTTATACACTAAAAGTATTTGGTAAGGTAGTAATACACTGTAGTATAATGCATCTGCGTAGCCCCTGAAACTTTAACAAACTTTTTGGGTAACACTAAGCAAATACAATTGCATGACGTATTTTCTTTAAAACGTTATTGTAACTTAATCGGAAATGGGATCTAATAAATACTCAGGAAGTTTATTGAGAAGCGTTGCAATTTGAAATACTGTAGCGCGTTTCTTAACGTCAACACGCACAATTGGGAGATTGAGAACAGTACATCTCAGTTCGTAATTTTGTTGGGGAATAAGGGGACTGAAATACTTTAGAAATACTACAGGATGATTATAGAACACAAATCGAAAAAATTTAAGTAAGGAATAGTTGCAAACATTCTGAAATTGAAACATTTGTAGAGACGAGTACATTTTACTGTAACTCATTGCAGGCACATTGTTTTCGTTTCGTCTAACGCGTAGTATTCGCCTAAGTATAGTATTCAATATCACTTCAGGTTTGTGAATGTGACAACGTGGGGCACCGCCCCAAACGATGATATTCTGGACCAGCACTAAATGAGCCACTGAGTAGTAAACTATTTTTAATGATTCACGATCAACATAATTGGATATTGCATAGCTTATGCCGAAAGCCCTGCTAAGCTTGCGTCCCATGTCTTCAATATGGGACTTAAAACACAGCTTTTCATCTAGGATCAGTCCAATTGAGATATCTTATTTGGGGCACACACTCTAGTAGATTATTATTAACCCAATCCGTTACCAATCTTTTTCAGCCGCTTGAGCGTCAAGTCTGTACAAATTTGTACCGCCCACTAAAAATGTTTAAAACTTTGTCAATATCAGATTTTTTTCTTCGTAGTCTCAAAAAACATTTATTCGACTATTCTTTAGCCTATTTAATTTAAAAAATAATGCCTCACAGTAGATTTTAGGTCAATTAAATTCGAATATTAAAAAATATCTTTGGACAGTACCAGGGTGAATATTTCGCAGCACATCTGCCGTAATTTTCATACTTTCACAAGCTGAACGTGCAATCGCTTCTATTTTTCATTTCTAGCCTTGTGGCTGTCTTTTAGTGATAATTTTGGAAGTTTTTTTTTATAAAAAGAAAATCTACTTGGAACTTTCATTATCTAATTTTTTGAAATAATTATATTTATATATATTTTTGGCTGTAATGTGCGGGTATATTAGAATTTTATTGATAGTCATGATGAATTAGGAAAAGTCACGGAATTATGAATATCCTGGGAGCGGAACTGTGAACAAAAAACGGTAGGGCGGGACAATTTTGTACCGTCTAGTAGCAGATAGGGTTAAAGAAAATAGGTGGCAACTGTTGGTGAGTACAGGGGAAGAAAAGCATTAATTTGGTTTTATTCTAACGGGCAGTTAATCTATTTTGAGTTAGCCATTCAGATAACACATTTAAAAATGTTTGCATATAAGTTATAGCAGCTTGAAAATTACTAGCATATGGTCTACCATATATAGTCTTCTAACATCCATGTACTATCATCTACCATACATAGTTTTCATACATCCATATACTACCATTGACCTTCGTTTCCTGACAAACCTTAAACAACCAATATTGCCTTCACCAATATCGATCTATATATACTAAAATATATTTTATGTTTTGGTCGACATACATACCATATTGTTTCATCATCCATAATCGACCTTATTCTCTCATACACCACTATATTCTACCATAATCACAACCATAATTTCCAACTGGGCAGTGCCAATAGTCTCAACAAATCTGGGCACTCCGCAAATACCAGCACAACTAATTTCAAAGTTTAAGTTTCTTCATTTTAGCCTGGTGAAACGTCCATCAGCCATAATATCCTGCAAATATAGTGCTTGGAGGCATGTTGTTTATTTAATATTCATATATTAGCGAGTCAGCAACTACTGCGCTGCGCAAGGAACCCATGCTTTCAAAAGCACCATCTCAAAATCATTTATACTCGCAGTTAGGTTTGATAAGTTTGCCATAAGCACGGTAATAGAAAATGTAAAAGCGTAGCATGGTATTAATGATTAGATGGACTGATTTATAGATTCAGGGGTAAAATTATTTGTTGGTTGGGCAACTGGAAAAAATAAAGCTAGTAGAATAATTATGTAAATTGGAGTGATCACTCTGTTTTTGCAAGAAAAATGCCATCAAAATGTTTATTAGTAAACAGTTTAAAATTGCGTCCTGGTGAATTTCACAGCTCCCTCTTGTCGGTGCTGGTAGGCACTCCTAAAGCTCAAGAATCCATTTAGAACTTTTATTGGGTCAAAATTAGTACAGATTTAGAGCCCGTGTTATTCTACAGTGGAAAAATAAGTCAATGAACTAAAATATATCATAAAATAGTTGTGCGTCAAAAGAAACAAAATCATACCTCCGCCAAGTAAGGCAACGGTAACGAAAGAGTCAAATTGGCTCTGAAACCATGATTTCTTTTGTATCAACTCCAAAAATCTAATCATCTATGCCTTTTAATAGTATTAACAGTTTCTGCAATTTTTGTAAGATCCTTTCATAACTGCTTCAGTTATACTGCTAACAAACATTAAAACAAACGTAAGTCAAAATTACAAACAAAACGACCAATCTGCACTAAAATTTAATCATTTATATCTTTTAACATTACTAACAACTCCTGCAAATGTCATAAAGATCCAATCAAAACTTTTTGAGTTATTACTTAACAAACGTTATGACAAAAGCAACTCAAACATAGAAGGAATCAAATGATCTACACCAAAATTTACTCATTTTTGTCTTCTAACATTATTAACAACTCCTGTAAATTTCATAAAGATCCATTGAAAACTTTTTGAGTTATGGCGTAACAAACATTATGACGAACACTACTCAAACATAGAAACAAATCAGCCGATCTGCACCGGAATTTAATCATTTTTGTCTTGTAACATTACTAACAATTTTTGTAAGTTTCATGAAGATTCACTGAAAACTTTTTGAGTTATTGCGCTAACAAACATAAAATTAAACACAACAACAAACGTACGAACGAACAAACACATCATCACAGAAATTTGGTCTTTTACTCTTTGTGACATACCTAATAACTCATACAAATTTCATGAAAATTCATCGATAACTATTTGAGTTAAAGCATTAAGAAAAATGATGCAGACAAACAAACAAACCAACGGATAAACGGATCTTCATCGAAAGTTAATAATCTGTTCCTCGTAACATACCTAACAATCCCTGTAAATTTCGTTAAATTTCGTTAAAATCTTGGTGGCAGACAGGAAGACAGACAGACAAACAAAGAGACCAACAGACAAACCCGACGAAAACATAACCCTCTTTGGCGGAGGTATTAATCTAACTTATACCATAAGTACCACTTAAACTCATAGACCAAAATCGGTAAAATTTTTAGGCAATAAAAATACCGATCTAATCTTCAAAGTTACTCGATACAACCGCCATCCATAAGCAGCGATGATGGTATCGACACGGCTTTGAAAGTTTAGCAGGTCTTGGCTTCATAGACCGTGTCCATTGCCATCCACATCATCCACTGTCAGTCAACGGACGCTTTTACGGCGGCGACAAATGTTTGGGTAGTGAAAGTGGCATGTCAATTGGTTTCAAAACGCGGCCAGAAGGCGAAGTCCAGTGGATTCGCATCTGGCGAATATGGCGGTCACGTGTCTTTCCGTGTCCGGAATTTTCGCCGCAAGAAAATTCGCCGCAGGAAAATAGGCCGCAAGAAAATTCGCCGTAGGAAAATTGGCCGCAAGGAATTTTCGCCGCAGGGAGTTTTCGCCGTAACTTGGTACAATCTGCATTCGTGTACATTCTATATCAGGTCATGTTGCCATATCAGGCATCATCGGAACTTTTACCAAATTTACCTCTACCGTATTCACTTCTGCAGTTTATTTTAGACAATATTGGCATGACTTTTTTTTTAAATTGTGTCTACTGTATAATTGTTGGTAAATATAAGGTTTTGCCCAACATCTATTTTGGTGTTGTTGTGTATGAATTAGAAGTGTGTTAAATATGGAGTGATCGATG
>LQNS02277603.1:8889936-8905933 GCA_001587735.2 Parhyale hawaiensis | reverse complement strand
AAGATTCCAAGGTACTCAACTTTTTTTTTTCGCCTTTTGAAATCTGAATTTTCTCCTATCTTATTAGTTGTATTTTTCCCCTATCTAATACTGAAGAAAAAGATTGCAAGGTACCGTACCCCACTTTTTTTTCGCCGAAAAAAAATTGCAAGGTACCCCACTTTTTTTTTACATTTTGAAATCTGAATTTTCTCTTATCTATCTTATTCCCATAGAGCGTGACAGGAAAGATATAAATATATAAATAAATAAATAAATAAAAACACGACGTGAATTATTATATAGTACATACCCAAGTGAAATAAAATTCCTATCAAATCATTTCCTAAGTTATTGAAGAGTCCTGAGGAAAGCTTCTGGAAACTAGATGTACCTGTTAATGGAATTTGGATTTTGACTAACCGAAAGCTCTTGCGAACGAAGAGAACCTAAAACCCTGTCTTTTCTTAGAAGCATTTCACTCTCATAGCAATCAAATTCCATTAACAGGCACATCTTGTTTCCAGAAGCTTACCTCCGGACTCTCCAATAACTTAGGAAATGATTCAATTGGAATTTTAGTTCACTTGGGTATATAGGATACTGATGCTGTGCAGATGGCTCTCGCATTATGAAATTTCGTTCCCCTGACGACGATCAGTGTTTAACTGTTCGAAAGCTTGGGCAATAAAACTAAAACTCCAAAGATATTCTAAATCCACTATATAATAAAACACAGTTGTTGGTCGCTTACTCCCTCCCTTGCTCCATTGTTGGTCCGTCTCTCCGTCACGCAGTAAAGAGTTTAATAGGAGAAAATTCATGTACTAAAAAACAAGTTGAGATACCATGCAATTTCAACGCTTGCGGTACCGGTGACGAATATAGCTCTTGATCTCCGGCCTCTGGATCTCCGGCCTCTGGATCCCGGGCTCTGGATCCCAGGCTCTGGATCCCCAGCCTCTGGATCCCCGCTTTCATTGCTGAATGATATCGTAGTAGTTGAATCTTTACGCTGAGCAGACGCCATTTATATTGAATGAATTTACATCGCAGACAAAGTTCGACGCTGGAGGTTCAACAATCATATGGTGAGCCCTGGGCATTTCCAGTGAATTCTTCTGACTGAACTATATTTTTCTTAGTGCAGCTTAACGGTTAATCAATTCCAAGCTGATATTCACTCCTTATCTTACAGGGGGGATATTTTGCTTTCGCAAAACTCATGGTTGTACTGCTTGCGTTTCGCTAATGGAAGATCAGGCCTGCAGGGATGAGACCTGTAATACAGCAAAACCTATACTGGGAACCAGAACAATAAAAAGCTCAATAATTAAAAGCTGAGTGGATATGCCACCCAGCCAGTTGATGGGGAAAGAATACTCGATACGCTCCCGTAGGGTAAATAGAGAGGGTGCGCTTCTCCTAATTAGAACCTCCTTGTCTTCTCCATACAGTGAATCTTTGGCAAAGTATCGGGCGACCTTATTTATGTCTGAAAGCACTTCTTGCATCGCTGAAGTTGAAATCGCAGCAATGAAGATATCTGAAGCTTCCATTAGTACACTCATGCATCTTGATTCTTAGTTTCTTCCCATAGATAATTTCGTTGCGTCAGTTATTCTTTCAAATTTAATTCAATGGTCGATGAAACAGCTTTCCCTTAAGCAAAAACCGTTAGGCCTGTATAGGCTATCTTACCGTATCCATAATACCGAATCGAAGCTATTACCTTGTACGTTGCTGATCGGTCTGCAATAAGCAATGTACTTTCTCCATATCAGAGAGAGTAAAAACAGTTTCGATACTGAGAGGCTGTGAAGCCATAAACCCTCATCTCAGGGTGTTTAGATTAGCAGTTGTAATAACGAAAGTATGATCAATGAAGGCCATCACAAATTCTTCGCTGTTATTTTATGACAGCGCGGGCCCTCTTGTGATTTAATAGAAGTGTTGCATCACTTCATGATTGCCGGAGTTAAGTTACTGCAATGATGGCCAACATTACATCACTTAAGAGCTGCCAGTGTTAGATCATACGACGGCCAATGCTACATCACTTCACAGTTGTCAATGCTAGATCACTCTAGGCCTGCCAATGCTACATCATTTCACTGTTGAAGATGCTATATCATTTCACGGCTGCAAACGCTGTATCACTTCATTGCTACCAATGCTGTATCATTTCACGGCTAGGTACCAATGCTGTATCACTTCAAGGCTACTAATGCTGTATCACGTCACTGCTGTCATTGCTCAATGCTACACCACTTCATGGCGGCCAGTGCTTCATCATTCAGATCACCTCACGTCCGCCAATGCTACAACACAGCACGGCTTCCAATGCTAGATCAATTCATGGCAGCCAGTGCTTCATCACTTCATGGCTGCAAGGTGCTCCGACTCACCCTTCTGCTCTGCTGTCTGTTCTGTTCATCTCGCTTAGCCCGTATACCAAATAAATTTAATGAACGTTTTCAACAGCTGTTTATTTGGCATTTCATTACAAATCGAGCATAGCTCAAATTTGAGAAGCTTCTGTTCTATAACATGAGACTTCATTTCACAACTATTGCGAAATAAATTTTAGTTTTACTCTTCTGTAAATATCAAAGGATGTCATAAACAGTTGCTCTATGTAATTACACTTCAAACCTCAATATATTTCTGAATTATGAACAGGTTTGTCAGTCATAACTGAATGCAAAAGAATTAAATCAAATAGCTAAACAAAGTAGGGAAAAGTAATGGGCGAACATATAAAAACGCGTCTGTGGCACCGTACGGTCAGCCCCAATTGCGGGACCGAAATCTGCCTTAGGAGCCAGTGTCCAGTCAATGTGTAGTATCGTAGTGTTACATATATCATCAATCAGAAAAAAAGGTCAGAGTAATAGCTATCAAAAATATGACATCCAATAAACTATTTTCGTGTACTCTGAAAACTAACTAATGAATAATGACCTCCTGAAATATATTTTTTTTTTTCTACAGTATCGAAGTAGAAATCTATTCTCAGTGATGAATGAACAGCCAGAGGAGACCATCTGATCTGATACCTAATACGATTTGCGAATTATTGGCGGGTATTTGTGTTACGCAATAGTTACGCGTCGAATCGTGACATTTATTATTCCCATGTTAAACTTTGTCTCGTACATAAGTACCTATAACTAATGAGGCATATTGTGCTGAATACAAAAAAATTGAATGCAAATTGAACCCTTTGTATAAGAAATGAACTGCCCCGAAAACTTTCTGTGGAGACAGCCTGGCAGTGCGAGGTAACAGACTAACAGTCACTTGGCTCCAATGACGGCAGACCTGTTGTTGCACCCACCCTCCCAGTGCTCCGCCCACTCTGCCAATTCTTGTATGGCTTACCTGTTGGTACTTGATACGTCAAGTAGTACAGCTCTGGATAAAATAAAATAAAATATTTTGCTCAATGCATATCTCTTAACGACACTTGCTAGAAATTATTTACTTCCGCTTGTTTTACATTATTTTGGGCTATATTATGGGAATCTTCACCTTTATTCGAGTGTTTTGCAAAGGTTGGCTATTAGAAAAAGTAACAGTAATGTAAGTAAAGAGTTTAGATCAGTTGTTACGAAAGTCTTGCAGACTGGCGCCCTGTAGGCTTCCAGGTGCATTTATATAGCGCCTCTTCGGTCTCCCAAACACACATATACAACTAATGACTTTCTTGAATCTTTTGTGTGGTATAAATGAATGGGCCCTAATGCTGCCCAGTCGCCCTCTTTTTCTTCCTCAACTTCCATCCACCTGAAGGAGGGCAAAGGCAGTGCTGTCTTGCTGACTGTTGGTCCTTCTCGTGGCATCCGTGCCCGGCATGCAATGTTTATTCAGGGTTCTTAGTCTCTTAGGCTCTGGTCATAAGAGTTTTGCCGTGCTGGGGTCTGCATGTTTCTGCGAGGACTCGATCTTCAGTGCCGCCAATACCTCATCTCCGCCCTTCGTCCCGAGCACCCAGCCCAGTCTGTCGTCACTACATAGGCCGGTCGAAGACGCATCCGCCAAAACCTGGCAACCAGATTCCACTCTGACGTCAACCACTTGCTAACAGATAATATCATGCCATCTGAAGAGTACTGTGCAGCTGTCTCCATCCTCCATCGGTCTGCCGTGCGAACATCACTGGACCGTTTCTCTGTAAGCAGGGTTTTGGGCACCGTTCCACCGGAGATCTCGCCTGAGGAGACCGCTCTTCCACGGGCGGCCCGTTCTACCCTATCGCAGCTACGTTCAAGCTTTTGCTCTGCCCTGATATCTTACCGCCACAGGGTCGGACAAGCAGAGTCAGACTCTTGCCCCAAATGCCACAATGGCCCTCACACTGTGAACCACCTATTCGAATCTCCTGCACATCCCACCCCGCTCCTTCCCACCTCTCTATGGGACAATCCTTTATCTGCACTTCACTTCCTGTGCTCTCTTCCTTTCTTTTCATACCTTCCGCCACTTGCCCGACCCCCTCCGGAGACTCCCCCTGCGTAACTACAGCAACAACAGGACTCGATTTTTACCACCCCTAGAGTGCACTACTGTTCGCTGTGAGATACACTGTTTCCGATTGGCGATACTGATAACAGCAGAGCCCCCTATTGGTGTATTGGCAGCCACTGATATCCTCAGACACACACCGCAATACGGAAGACATTACAGAATGTTGGATGGAATTTCCTGAGCAGCTCGTACACGAGTTTCTCCTTTAAATTGCACACGGAAACCCTCTGGATACGCCAACCAAGGCCTTGAGCAGAGCCGGGACTAAAGCACGGTACCGTTCCAGCCATGTGCAATTAGTCACTTCCCTTATAACTCTGCAACCTAAAACGATCATCGGTTCAGGATTCAAAGCCGGTGCTCAAGAAAAGTAAATTATCGGGATGCGCTGTCACGCGACAATAGCTCAGTTAGAATACTTGAAAGCATCATTACCTGAAGTGTTTTAGAAGGGTGGATCTTAGTTACTTTTGCATGTTGCGGACAAGCAATTCTACTCAAAAATACCTATTAGTGGTGCAGTACAGAGGTATACCGCAGGTATTTTATATTCTATATTATTTACATTACATATATCATGGATGTTGTGACTAAAAGGGAAAAACCATTTTTTTATATTCAAAATTCAATCATCTATTCTTTGTAACATTCCTAATAGTTCCTGAAGATTTCAAAAAGATCTGTTTATAATTTTTGAGTTATGTTCCTAAAAGACGAACAGACAAACAATTCTCGGTAAATCAATACTTTCTTTGGCGGAGGCAATTAATCTTAACAACAATAGAGGGACCTGGCAACGTCACCACAAGAAACACGTGCAGATTTCATGACATCTGTGACATTTGGCTCGTTACCACGAAACTTGTCGATGATGTTCCAATTTGAACTCCAAGCAACTTTCTGCTTACACATACGGTGCGCGCACATGGAAATGACCTCCGACCGTTTTGTCGCTTTAAAATGATTGAAAATGTCACTTGAGCTCATCAGCAATGAAATACAGTGCTATTCCATCACAGATTGATGCTTAATCTGGAAGTATCTTAGTAGAGTTTATGTTGTTCAGAGTTTAGCTTCTGAGGCGACAAACCACTTTGTTAGGGAAAATGATACGAAGTATGTATGCGGCAACTGAGTTATGTAAATAAAAAAGCCGCTGAATTTTCGGTGTTACACTAACAAGTCAGCTAACTTCCTATGTCGATCTTGGCAGACTCAATTTAGCAGTTTGAGGGCTGAAGTGATGACGCTACAAAACTTAATGTTTGGCATATCACCAGGGGAGGCAGCTCACTACTACTGTGAGTGAGCATCAAGAATTTCTCCTAATGTCAGTGTTTTCACGATGCAGCTATTCCAATTCGGCGTCACAGGTGCAGTGGGTGAAACGAATAAGATTATACCGTGAATTTTTGTAGCTAAATTCGTTCCAACTCATAAAAAAGTAGTTGTTCGTACAATGGTGGCATAGAAGTGCATAATTACTAAAGGAACATAACAAGTAAATTGATATAATTTATAATGTATAAGCTGTGTACTGTGCTGTGAATAAAGTGTTCCCTCATAAAAATTTTGTGCTTTTAATTAACGTGAATTTGTACAATAATTGCTTCTATTGTCACTTTTTCCTTACTGAACGTGCTACATTATTTTCATAATGATATCACTAGTTATTATTATCCTTAAAATTCCTGCTCGGTATTTGTATCATACAGTGTGGTCGTCATCACGTGAAAAGGCGACAAATTCTATATTCATAAAAAAATTTGATATTAAAGAGAAGAGAAGATATATACATATACTACAAAAATGACAGAAAACTTATGAATTCCATTCTCTGCTCGTATCTCATCTATGCAAAGTCATATGAGTACTGCCACAATTTAACCCTATCTGTAACCTAACCTAAATATCAAGTTGATGCAAATTAAAGTAATGTCCGATATCCAGTACAAATTTTTCGAACCGAGTTTACTAAACTTTTAACTTGTAGAAATAAGTAACTCTGTGTTTAATGTGTATCATTTTTTAGATTATTTAACGTTTGCCCATAATTTTCTACAATTTTACCCCTATCATTGTCCCACCTAACGGTCACGTAAGAGAAGGCTTACTCCGCGAATTTCATGAAGGTGTTGATGCAAGGGCGGCAGCAAAATCTATTCAGAACAATTATGAGGTTGATGTAGTGAATGGAAGAAGTTGCAGGAGATGGTTTTCTCGCATCCGAAGTGGTGACTGATTAACTTTGAAAGAAAAGTCAAAAATAGAAACAAACATGATTCCGCATTATTGAAGGTTTTTGTTTTAGAGAACCCTAACATTACCACTCAGGAAATTACAGAACACCTAAATGTAGCCCATTTCACCTTGGTACCCCAAATAAAACACATTATAGTAGGTACGTTAAATTTTTTAATCGGACAATACTTTCGCACCAACCTGATATAATCAGGGCGCAAATAGCTGAAACAGTTATTCAGATTCTGCACCGCGTGTCGGCGACCCCAAATTTTGTTAGGGGTAACTGTGCGACCTCGCTACAGTGGTTAGTTCCCATGGGAATATAATAAGACCTGTAAAAAAAAACTTGTAGCAAAATAACACAGCCCTGCATGAATAGGGTTAAATACCCCGGATCTGCAGAAATACGAGAAGCAGAATGGAATGACATGCCAACTTAACTTGCTAAGGCCCCGACCAGACTACCGCCAAAAGCTATCCACAGTATGGCGATTTCACTGATCGCAGGGAATTTTCGTCGTCAAATCGCCGCTTTAAGCGTTTTCGCGACCGTCCAAGTTGCTGGATATTTTCGCGCGATTTAGGCTGCGAACAAAGCAAGTTCACCCTGAAGTATTTTGTTCCTCTCACGCAATACAAATAAATTAGGCGTTACATGAGGTTTTCTTGCTTCTTTATAGACAGTTTAATAGCCTTAAGCAACTCTGATTTCTAATTCACTGCAAATTTGACCAAAAATGTGACACTTCACTGCAGAAGTGACACATGTGACGAAAACTGAGTTGACGGTAAACATTTTATCGTCGTTTTGTGGTTACACCGTTGTGCTTGAGAGATAAAACAATATGTCCGAGCACTTTGCTCTACGTATGGGGAACATAAATTGTTGAGGAACTCCAGTTAAGAATTTATTTACTTGACAACTTCGAACACAATACCGAGTAGTAAAGAAAAGTATGAAAATGTCAACCCCAGCTCAGTTGGCAGTATGCGTTTGGCTGCAAAGCGCATAAAAGCAGTATTTGACTTAGAAACATTGCTCATTCATAGTTTTGTCGATACTAGAAGTGAATTAAGTTATTAATTGTATCAAAAACTGCATCGTCTTTGGACCAAGTAGCGTGAGTAGCAAAGTTTTGCTGAACATTTGCACTTAATAGTCAAGCGTCGCTACTATGCGGCAGTGTGGACGCTGCTGTGAGATTTTTGCTGTCTTCTGCGAAGTCGCTGGAGCGTTTTTCGCTCATATGAGCGGTAGTCTGGACGGGGCTTAAGTGTTAATTGATGACAACATAGCGAGCATGGATGCCATATGGTTCTGCTAAGAAGTATTACTCTACTAATTTGTACTATTTATGTTTTGTGCCAACACTTTCTAATAGCAAATATAGAAAAATATGTTTTCTACTATTTCGAAGCCTCTGCGGTCTGCTGTGTACCTTCAGTTATTACGTTCTTACAGAAGGCTGTACAGCAAAGCAAAAGCTGTGCTATATTACAACCGTGCAAGGCTCTACTCTTGTGTCCGAGTTACACGATTGCTGTCTATCCGGGGTCCAGGGCCTCTCAGACTCTTGTTGTGGAGGTTGAGCTATGCAGCGGGCTGTGAGTTTCTACAAAACTCAGGTTTGATTTATTGGCTTCACGGAGAATTTCAAATTCATGTTGCACAGATATCTGCTTACCTAGCGGCAATAATCCTATTCTCAAATATATTGCTCGGTGAGTTTTCTAAAGTTAATTTTTCTACATACATTTTTCCGAGTTTTTTTTTCGACTATAGGAATGAATGTACAGGACTGTAATGTACAAACCTCAATAATAATCATATTGTTCTCCCATGCATTGAACCTCTAAGTCAGAATTCTCGTGCACAGCCAACCTGTGCGCATGTCTTCCTTGCACAGCCTTCTCGTGTCCAGGCTTCCTTGCGTACAGTAGATCTCCCAAGCACGGGCCGCCCCTGCCCGTCCCCCGTAGGTTTGCGATGCTCGGTCCTTCAACTCCTCTGTGTACTCGAAAGTCTCCTGGCTGCATGCAGGGTCCCTTGCCTATACTTCTCATGCGCCGAGCTCCTCTGCATAGGGCTTAGGGGTGCAGGTATCTCTTGAGTGACCTAGGTCTCTTACGCATAGGTCCACGTGTGCCTGCGGGTACATGGAGAGCGGGGGGAAAATGGTTCCCGGTAGTGGCATGAGAAGTTACGCTGCATCCAGCATATTCTTCAGGTGCTAATGTACTGTAGCTAGAGAATCACTCTGAGAGCGCATCCCTCCGCTAAGCAGTGAAATTTTAGCGAAAAATTCAAACCAGGACATTTTTTATCATCAACAAAATTTGGTCATGTGTGCCTGTTTACATCCCTAGCAGTTCTTGCAACTTTCTTGAAGATCTGTTCATAACTTTTTCTCCATTATGCTTTGACAAATATTAAGACAAATGTAGAGATATTGCAAGTAACAAGACAGTGAGTCCTATAGTGTTGTGACATTAGTATATTTATGTCCAGGTGCTGACCTTAGGAAAATACTTTATTTGGAACATACACATCATCCATATACAGACAGGAGGCACTTATACGTAGGTAAACTTGTCTCGCATACCTGCAGCATGCGTATAGCCACCACGTAACATGGCCTCCTATGCAAAGCACATCCACAGCACCGACATGCTGCAAGTATTTCGTAAGCTCTTCGTTAAATTCGACTGAGGTGCGGCGGACCATAGCGCCGGACAGCCAACTTCCTGTGGCTCGCTATAGAGCCTGCGCCTCAGCGTGACCCAGCGGAAGCGCCTTGCCTCCCTGCACCGATATAGGAAATCCGTGTACACGCACTGCACTGTCCGTCCAGTACAGTGTTGTGTGGTGCTTTGCTTGATGCGCCTGCTGCTGTGCTGGACTTTCCAATGAGCGCTGCAAGTACTGACAGCTCCAAGTGACGCATGCGGGGTGGGAAGTTCAAGGGCCTTGTTTTTTATAGTAATTCCTGCAAGTTCTGGGAAAGCAAATGCATGTATTGAAAATTTATTTTTAGTTTTAACACGCTGCTGGGCGAGTGATGTTTCCGACCCAAAAATATGACAAATATCGCGTCATCTGTTGAGGCTTCCAAGTTAGAAGCTAGACGGTGAAACTTAGAGTCAGTTCGTTGTATGACGATCAGAGCAAAGTTGATGGATGTCTGTCTATGGTGATGGGCCTTCCTCTGTAGGGCTACGACTCCTTCACTGTTGTTCCATGCTAGCATCCAGTTCCAGTTGTATGCTTTTACCCCAATAAAAAGCAATAAATCATGGGAAAGAAGTCACGTTCGTATTTGCCTCAGTTCAAAAACACAGAACCTGGCTTGAGCACGCCTGCAAATTCTTCATGTTGAAGACGACAACACAAATAACAGAAGCGCTTGGGATGCATCAAGCTGAGGTCACGACTTTTCGTGTCGTCAATTAGTGCCGCCAGTTATCTTTCCTGAACGCGTCAACCGTTACCGGCGCATAACAATACGAACCGGTTTATTGCTTTAGAGAGTCGCTCGTTATGAAGACCGTCTTTATTTCGAGTGCACGACGTGCAGTCGTTGTGAGGCTGGAGGTTCCATAAGAGTTATTGAGGATGCACCAATGCAGGACTTAACGAGGGCCATTGTGGCCAAAGGTGCAACTCATGGTGGTGGTGTCTTAGGCCCGGGGCTCTACAACACCCCAGCCGCACATGCAGCACAATAAGTCGGATCTGTTAAGCTTAGGTTTCTTGAAATCCCCTGCACTGGGTATTATTGTTAAATGTCAATATTGAACAGCTGAAACAATACTGTCTGGCGCAGGATTGAGTAAGATGTCATATAGATACTGCACTCTCAGCGCTATCGGATCGAGTACACTCATATCTTATTCTGTCGTCTAGAAATTCTGTGAAGCTTTTCCAGCAAATGGCATCTGTCAAAGTTAACATTACTGACGAAGAATGTAGTGGGTGGGATCCGGCATGGACACACCAGTTATGAATTATAACGCCATTGCGTTATACTACCCACCGGCCTCCTCACCTACCTCTAATTTACCGAGTGCCTCTAAGTCCTCGTCGAATTCCAAGAGCTTCATATTGTGAACTAGAGCACTCTGAGAGCACATACCACCGCCAAGCAAGGTAACGGTAATGAAAAATTGAAGTTGGCTCTGAAACCATGATTTTCTTTGTATCAACTCAAAAATCTAAGCATTTGTGCGTTGTGATAGCATTAACAGTTTCTACAATTTTCTTGAAGATCTGTTCATAGCTTTTTGAGTTATGCTGCTAGCAAACGTTATGACAAACATAAGTCAAACATACAAACGAACCAACCGCTCTGCATCAAAATTTAATCATTTATGTCTTTTAACATTACTAACACCTCTTGTAAATTTCATAAAGATCCTTTCGGAACTTTTTGAGTTATTGCGCTAACAAGCATAAATCAAACACAGCGACAAACACACGAACATACAAACAGATTATCACAAAAAATTTGGCCATTTACTCTTCGTAATAAACCTAATAATTCATGTAAATTTCATGAAATCCGTTTATAACCTATTGAATTATGGCATTGACAAAATGAGGCAAACAAACAAACGGATGAACGAATCTTCACCAAACGTTAATCATCTGATCCTCCTAACATACCTAACAATCCCTGCAAATTTCGTCAAAATCCGTCTATAACTAATTGAGTTATCTTCATGACAGACAAAGAAACAGACAGATCCGACGAAAACATAACTTCCTTGGCGGAGGTAAATATAAATACATAATAACATAATTTAATATAATATATATATATAAATAAATATAAATGGAACATAGTACATCGACATGGAGCTGTTTAAAAGATAAAAGCGCCAAGTTTTTATCATCTAGCTTAATTCTATTATTATGAATTGAGTGGAATTTGATACTGTTTTTAATGCTCTAAAGCCTCATAGGCTCAATGTACAATTTCTGTATGACACGAGCATTGAGCTGCAAATACCTTAAGTTATTGTTAATAGCATTACTGAGGTTGAGTTAAGGGACGTCTTAGGAGTTGGTTCATGGGCTGCCCGTTTACCTTGTTCCCGATAACAATAGCGGCGTGTGACATGAACAGATGGTGTTGAGGTTGCATGGAATAGGAACCTGCTTATGAACAGATGGCTTTGTATATGCCCTGAAGCAAGAACTGCAGAGTAACATTGTGCGTATATCGTATACAAAGCTTGCAAGTTGTAATATCGCTTGTGTACCTATGCTGATGCTCTATGCGAACAACAACGCGATTGTGCCCGTAAACAGATACCTTAACAAAATGTTCGCCCTCCCCGAAAGGTGATTCAATTTTGTGACTTTAACTTCTGGGACGGTAAATGAATCTGTTACGGTACTTATCACCTTTATCGTCTTAAGACTGTCCGTACGTATAACTTAGGCCAAAACAAGCGATAATTTTTTTGTTTTCTTTTTTTGAGGGGGGGGGCGGGCACGGCTGACCAGTGTTTCACGGCTGAGCAGTGCTTCACGAAGCGTGGCCGAAAAGTAAAAAATCAACCAGCTCAAAAAGTTGTGAACAGATCTCCATACACCTTATTTTGCTAAATGTTATGGATGCTGCGAGGAAGCAATGACCAATTTTTTGTAATGGATATGTTCTTCGGCTTGTCTGTTTACCTCCATGTTTGTTTTTCTGCTTGTCTGTAACATAACTAAGAAAGTTAGAAACGGATCTTCATTAAATTTGCAGGATTTGTTAAGAATGCCCCGAGAAATAAAAGACCAAATTTATAGTGATGCCCCCTTCTCCGTTTGCGTGTCTCTCTGTTGCTGTATTTTCTTTTTGTTTGTTAAATAAAATTCTGAAATTTATGGACGGATGTTCAAGAAATTTAGGAAACTACCAGAAATGTTACGAGGAACTGCTGATCAAATTTTGAGGTCAACAAAAGACAAATACTGCATTCCAGACGAATTTGAATTGATTGTTAACATTGTTTTATTTGGCGGCAGTGTGCACTCTTAGAGTCATCTCTAGTTTTAAGAATTGATTAATGAATTCCCTGATAAATAAACAAACACACGTTGGCTTTCGTTATAGAATTTACATTTTTTAGCCATAGATGCTGATATGAACATTACTTTCAGCAGACATGCTCTGAGACAGGACAGATTAGAGCTAATAGAGTTTACTTTCTATATGAAAGTAAGTTTTGTGTTGGGAGCATTGTCCGACAATAAATATTACAAGCGGGACCCCTGGAAATTCCACCGTTATCTATTGCTTTCTTTTTTTCTGAGTGCAGTGAACCTAGGCGACGCTAAAATACGCTATAGTAACTTAAACCTAATGCACCTTGTTTGACCTGCGTGTTTGAAGACTCTCGGCCATAATAAAGCCGAGTGGCTACGTATGACTTTGATCGGCGTTGTCAGCATAAAGTTTACTCGATTAATATGGCTACCATGCCACAGCCACGGCTTCATTTTGGACGATATTAAACTGTTCTCCCCCTCTCGAAAAAAAAGAACTGTTGACAGTTTCAAACTGCAACAATTTTGACACTATAGGTAGTAACCGCCAATGGTAAACTTTCGGATATTTCTCTAAGCATGGAACAAGTTAGAATATTTTTTGCGCTTAGTCCAAATAAGTCAAACTATAGTCAAGGTCACGGCAGACCAAGTGGCTTCGGCTCATAATGCCGAAGAAAGTAGTACGTGGGCATATCCGGCCTAATGTACCTTTTTCTACTCCAAGATATTCCTCTTTTATGTAGCTCGGCTATTCTGACACTCTTTGTCTTCTATAACACACCTTGCTTACCGAAGCACAAGCACCTCCTTTATAATACGCCCCTTAAACCATATACAGTATATATAATTCACCTCGTCTACAGTAAAGCATCTCATCTACTCCGACAAAGTATGTCTACTTCAACACACCTTGTCTACCTTAACACACGCGCCTCTCCATCCCAGCACACCTCATCAAGTATTTAATATACTACACCTTATCTAACTTAAAGCACATTGTTTTACTTAGCGCGCATCGGCTTACCGATCACACTTTGCCTTATTTGAAGCAAGTACAGTACTATATGAGCATCAATGAGTGAGCAAATGATATGACGATTATTATTATCATCGTCGTCTCACTTAACGCCCGTCATCTTGTATAAAGCACTCGCTGTAGCCTAACACGCTACCTTATTTAACCCTCTATACCTTGTCTAACCGAATGAACTTTATCTAACCTACCACACTGCTTACCTCCTGCGCCTCATCCACTTAAAGCATCACAAATCAATTATACTTAGAGATGTAAGGAGGGCAAAGCACAAGGGAAAACTTTGAAACAAAGTAGTAATTATTAAAGTAAAACTATCATACTTCGTATCTTTCAGTACCTTCAGTACACAGAGTTTTCAATTTCTAGTTGTGGTCGCCTTCCATATGAATTATGGAGTACCACTCCGAGTGAGAATTTTTAGGTTAGGTACCTTTGCCTTAGCTAGGCCCTAAAGACGTCTCTCCTTTGGGCCTCCTTTTCTTATTTGCACTCTCATACTTTTAATGATGGTGATTAATTCTCTTCTTCTTTTTCTTGCCCGACTTTCTGTTGTCCTGTATGGGAACACTTTCGTGCATGAGTTTCACGTTTCTAAGAACATTCTGAGCATCCCTTGTTGCTTTTTCTGTCTTAACGCTTTTGCTGCGAAGACGCTGGCTTACACTATTCAAAATAATAATAGTCCTTTATTCTGATTATTCAGTTCAATTTCCTTGCACTTTTTATTTCTAATTTTTGTGGGAATTCACATTTTTGTCATGCATTCATCTCCCCAGCGGTGCAGTGAGATTTTTTCGTTTTTTGGTCTTTCATTATTCCTGCGCTCTTTTTTATCTTAAGTCTGGGAGATATCTTCTATTTGCGTGCTTCTTCAGTCATGCAGCTCAGTTTTTATGACTCTGTTTCCTAAATTTACGCTTGCTTTCACTATCTTATGAATATTGATTCCTTCCTTATTTCTTTTTGTTTCACGTTCAATGGTGAAACCGCTGAAATTTCACGGTAATCAATTATATTCGTTTTTTATTCTAAATATAGCTATGCGCCATCGTCGTCATTTTTTATGGCCAGCTGTTCCTTGTTTCTCCCCCTGTTAGATCGCATTGTTGTGGAAACGGAGGCTTATATTAGTCACTATAATAATAACATAAGCAAAAATTGAGCACCTCGTGGGCAAGACAATCTGCCGCGGTGCAGACAAATCCAACGCGATCATTTTTGATGGCCAGCTAGGCTAAATTTTAGGCATGGGTCACATCTAGGTGAAACTACCAAACTTCCTACGATAAATAATGAAGATTGCTCAACTCCTTCTACCTGTTTTTGGGTGGACAGACAAATATATTTCGATACGGCCTAGTAGATGGCCAACAATATTCATATACGGCCTGTTAAGTGGCCTTCCGTCTTGATAGAGGTATCAAAATCTTAGCCACCTAACGGCCTCAACCTTCAGATAAAGAAGAAAACACTACAAACACCGTAGATTTTTGCAAATTTGATCTCATATTGAAGGAAAATAAGTCTACGTTAGAACGCACGCCCACTTCTCGACAGATAAACGCTAAAAAAATTTTTGTGCTGCCATCATTCACCCCGACAATCCACCCTAGTACCAGCCCCTTTACAATGAGCTCTTACCCCGCCAACCTTGTTGGTTAGGTAGGGTAGGACTCGTTCCCGTAGTGAGAAATGAAACTTAGGACACAGTGAACCCGTATGTATACCTATATTTACTTAGGATTTTAGCAGAACCAGTCCTAGCCCGCCTAACCACAAGGTTGGCGGAGGGGATGTACCTCGATCAGGCCAATAAGATATATATATACATATTTACTATAGTGATCTGCGGGATACGAACCTGGGACCTCATGCATTGCGAGGCGCAACTGCAAGACCAGCACTGAGCATGCATAAAAGGCAAGCATGCAGTACGCGGAGTACTGCAGCCTGCCCCGCATCTCTACAGTGAGGATTTAACTTGCAGCGCTCACCTCTTATATGGAAGCTCACCTCTTCCAGCATGCAGTACTCCGCGTACTGCATGCTTCCCTTTTATGCATTCTCAGTGCTGGTCTTGCAGTTGCGCCTCGCTATGCATGAGGTCCCAGGTTCGTATCCCGCGGACCACCTATAGTATTTATCTAACTCGAAAAAATGGTAAG
>LQNS02277603.1:8851966-8865534 GCA_001587735.2 Parhyale hawaiensis | reverse complement strand
GTTTGCGTTTTCAGTTGATGAGTTGTTCCAGGATCCTACCCCCACAGTTCTGTAGGATTTTCTACTCTTGGTGGAAGCCAAGGTGCTCTTGACTCTCCATGCTGCATTTTTTCCATATAAGTCTCCATGGACGAGATTTTTTCGAGCAGTCTTTGTAGAAATTTTTGCATATTTTCCAAATCTCTCCTCACATATTGATTGTACACACTCTTATCCCGGTCATTCGTGGTAATATCTCTTTCCACATTGTACTGGTGGTTATTTTCTCCGTACTTGTGAGTTTGTATACGATTTGAGTTTTGCCATGGTCTACCCGAATTTACCCCTCATTCAGCGTGGGTGTGCCTATGATGGGTAAATTTGAGTTTTGCCATGGTCTACCCGAATTTATCCCTCATTCAGCGTGGACACGTGTGCCTATGATGGGCAGTAGGAGCCGCTCGAATGGTTCCTTTCAGATGTATTTCAGGACATGTCCAAAGTTTTGTGCACGGTAACGACTTGCTAAGAACCGTATTGTTCTTTAACGTAAGAGCAAAACGCGACGTTGGAACAGACAGTATAAAGTACTTGGATCCCGTTGAGAATCCCGACTTTTTATTGCACCTTTTTCCTGAAATTCCATACTTACATTGTATTTTGGTATAGTACTTGCGGATTCTTGGTTTCTTTTCGTTTTTGGATATCCAGTGTCCTCCAGAGCAACTTATTTTCTTCATAGTGCTCTGTGTCATTCCATAACTGATTTCTTTCACATCATGATCGCCGGTTTCCGCATATTTCTGCAGCGGTTCTAATCCTGCAGTTTTCGGGCTTTCACCCACTGATTGCTTTGTATCAGATGCTACGCATTTTTGGCTTTGCGTTGAAACTTGTAAGCATCTTTCACAATTCCACATGAAGCTTTTGGGAAATCTGTAAAACATATCTAGGAAGGAAATAGAGTAAAGTTTCCATTTTTTAGTTGCCACTGCTTACAGGTCATAATTACCTCCGCAAAGGATGTTATGTTTTTGTCGAGTTTATCTGTCGGCCACCAAGTTAACTCAAAAAAGTTGTGGACGGCTCTGTACGAAATTTAAAGGGATTGTTAGGCAGGTCATGAGTAACAGATGATTAACTTTTGGCAAAGATCTATTCAGCTGTTTGTTTACTTATCTGCCTATTTTTTCTTAGACCTAAATTTCAAAAATTTATGGACGGATTTTTAGATGAGTTATTCATTATAATATGAGGAGTAAATGATCATTTTTTGTGCTAATCTGTTCGTTCGTTTGTTTGTCGGTCCATGTGATTCTATGTTCGATAGCAAAATAACTCGAAAAGTTATGAACGGATTTTCATGAAACTTACCGTAATTGATAATAATGTTGAGCGACATGAATGATTCCATTTTCGTGATGATCGGTTGGTCTGTTCGTGTGTTTGACTAATGTTTGTTAGTGTTATAATTTGAAAGTTATAGACGGACCTTCAAGAAAATTACAGAAGCTGTTATAATTGTCAAAAGCCACGTATGATTTGATTTTACGTTGATACAAAGGAAATAATAGTTTTAGAACCTATTTCAATTTTGCGTGACCGTTGCCTTGCTCGGTGGAGGTATGCGCTCTGAGAGTGCTGTTGTTACAAGATACGTTTGACTTTGAACATATTTTCGCACGGTGTCATTTTCTGCAGGTTCCTGCTACTTGCTGCTCGCTTCCAGCCGTCCGGTCGCCGCACATTATCGACGTTTCGCACGAGCCGGAACTACCTTTAGTAAGCTGGTGTTATGACGCTGCGATACAGTGATAGCCTAAGTCGCAAAATGTCTGCCAATTCAAGCAAAGCTATCTCATCGAAAGTAAAACTTGTGTACACCAAATATTTCTGAACAATTTGAAAAGTTCCACGCACCGACCAATTTCGTCTAGAAAGGAGTGTGAGTTTAGAAAGCATGCATATCTTACGCTAAAGCAATGTCAATTGAGCATGCATGCGTACCTAGCTGCGTTTTATAGTTTTATTTATCAATAACATGCGTAATAGTATTTCAAACATATTACTGGATGAAATAACAGGTTTTAATGAGGCTTTGATTGGCGTTAGTGTCATTTATCTCTTGCTTATTGATATTGTTCTTCCCAAGTTTCTAACCAATAAAAGTATCGGTTATGTATATACGACTAATACCTACATTAGTTATCTAATAACTACATTCATTCGAAAAGAGAAGAAAGAATCTGCTCCATCTAGAATATGATTTAACATTGAATTTTTACTCATTACAAATCTAGCAACAATGAAAGTAGATAGTTCTGAGGGGTGAATGGTAAGTTAGACGATAGGCAGGAAAATGAAATTAATAATTGTTGTTATTAGTAAATTCTGATACTTTTGACTGAAATTAATAACATGATTCAATATAAAAGAGAATGACCTTACCTATAGGCTACTGCATGTGCGCCCAACTGGTACTGACGAGCTTCAGACTTAAGAATTACTAGGAGCCGAGTCAAGGGCCTCACACGTCAGAGTTGTCATGGCAACGCGGTATGCTATGTTACTGCCGCACTTGTCTTCCGGCTTTGCATATCGCTTTTTTACCGTTACAACAACAGTGCGGAGCTTTCATTTCGACAATGCTTTGCCGATCGTGAATCGCACCTTCCTAAAGCGAAATGAAGCTATGAGCCCTGTACATAATGAACACTTTGGCTTATTGACTTTCCTGCTAATATCGTGTCAAAACTTTTCCATCGCACCTGACAGACGAAAAAAAAATTTTTTTTTTGTTCGGATCGTAGCCAATAACAGAGAACGTGTCGATAACTTTTAGTCCGCTTTTATATAAAAAAGCTTGCCTGCTAATATTGTGTCAAAACTTTTCCATCGCACCTGACAGACGAAAAAACTTTTTTTTCTGCTGAGATCGTAGCCAATAACAGAGAACGTGTCGATAACTTTTAGTCTGCTTTTATATAAAAAAGCTTGATTTATCCCAAAGTTATTTAATTTTCGCCTCGCTGACTCTCAGGTTTGCTTATCCATATATCTATGCAGTGTCCAAACTTTTGCATCACCGTTAACACGCGATAGAACTTTATTCACGCTGAAATCATAGCTGACAATAGAGACAAAAATTTGCCGAACGAAGTGGGATCACTGAGGTGCGCTGTAGAATGTGAGAAAATCATGGAAGAATAACGTTTGGCTTCACACTTTTGCCAGTACATAACGTAAAGAGCTTTCCCAGTAAAATTTTCAACATATTGTGGAGGAAAATCGTTTTGATATGAATGCACCGTCTCAACAAAACACTAACGGATTTTGGGACAAGCTTTTTTGTACATTTTTAGAAAAATGATAATGCAGCCTCCCCCAAACCGACTACTAAAAGTCATTCACACATCAATAAGTGAGTCTAATAATTCCCATATAGTATATCCCATGCACAAATTTATATTTACAGCAATCAAAGGCTCTTCTGTGTCCATTATTTGTGCTTCACCCCGCTGCTTAAATTTTCTAAGGATACATTGCACCTAATGACTATTCAAGTGATACCCTAAACATCATCTACAATATTAAACACCATCTACGATATGAAACAGATAGGCAAAAGTTAGGCTGGGTTTGAGACTGCGGTCATCCTGTCACGCTTTATTGCAAAACAATAGGTGGAAAATAGACCATGCTGCGAAATATGACAATCGTATTTTGATATATTTAAATTAACTTCTTGATCAGCCAACGTTGAAATTCAAACATTGAAAATATCTACAGCTTTTCTCACCTTTGCCATAGAGCTTGAATATTATTATTTTCTCCATACAATGCAGCTATATTTGCTCGCAGTTCACGACTTACAAATGGAACAGAGGATCAACAAAGTAGAAGAGAAGCGATTTTCAAGGAGCAGTAGACGCTGCGATTATTTTTTCCCGTTTGTTTTCTTCGTTTGACGAAGCAGTTTTCACTCGATGGCGGAAATTTCGATGAACTGAAGTTATTTTATCTTGCATAGAGAATTCGCTTAAACTTAATTAAATTCACTGATGCTTCATTGCTTCTTAATATCAAAAATTTTTTACATGTCATCGATTGGAAGGAACGATTGTGCAGCTCAGATCAGTTGAAACACAGACTACTCATATCATATGATAGTTTGAGTTGGTCTCGTTAGCGTATCCTTAACTTAAACTTCTGGAGGATACTCTAACGAAGCCAACTCAAACTATCATATGATATGAGTAGTTTCGTATTCAGTGTATCTGAGCAGCAAATACATAGTAATATAATAAATTAATATCCAAACTTGTCCATGGTAGGTGAAAGAGCCCAGATGTCGTTACCTTTAGCCAGAGCGTTCACTGACGACCCCCCACTAATTACACGAATTGCTGATACAGAGCCAATTTTGCTTAAACTTACCTGTCAAACTGTTAATTATGTTATTAAAAAGGATCGAACACTCTAAGTAAAGAAAAAAAATCAGTCCCCTTTAAATGAGATGTTGTGAAAAGGAGGCAAAGCCAGTGACGGCCTTGCCTCCCTGAGGTCACTGTTTTAGGAATTGAATATCATTGTATCATTGCATATGTTTGTGGGTGGGGGGGAGGGTCGCGAGAATTGGGGGGTGACAGCTTGAGGTGCCTTTACCTTGTTCTTTCTGTCCTCCGTAAACTTGGAAGCTTGAACTAGAGTGCCCGCGCTGCCAAAAATGACAGTGAGGAATTACTGATGACTCAAACCCAATTCCTCTCTGTCATTTTTGACTGCACAGGCACTCTAGTTCAAGCTTCCAAGTTTGTAGAGGACGGAATGAGTACCCTGGACAAGTTAGCTTATTTTCTTTTTGAGCTATCGTGAAGAAATTCATTTGACACAAGTGAAAACCGCACCGCTAAATGAGCAACGAGCCCTTGGCCGTACATCTCAAACAAAGGAAATTTACTGCAAGCAAAAAAATACATACATGTACTACAGTAGTCAGAAGCGTCCACAACAGTACGTGCAACAGGTGAATTACAAAGAGCTATGTAAGAAGTGCTAGCCTACAGTTCTTAGGTTATGTGAACAAATAAAATTACACCCTCCCTGGATTTCCTGCACGACCCTCGCCTTTAAAGTAATCTCTTTTGGAGAATACTACCGCTCCCAGGGCCTTTTATGCATCTACGATTACGATCCCGCCTCCTGGTAGTAGTAGGTAAAGCCACCAGATACTGCTTGCTTTTTGAAGGAAACCTACCCTCGCGGCTCACCTCGCGAGTGAGCTTCCGGTTTAAGACGGCCAATGCACTTCCGGTGTAGCGGAGGTCAGGCAGAACGCAAGCCGGAAGTGGGCGGGGCCTGGGTGGAGCCGGAACCTACCCTCAAAAATGAGTATCTGGTGGCTTTACCCACTACTACCCTCACCCTCAATAGCGGGTATTTGCCTACACTTCACACTACTCCTGGTATTCTTAAAACCCTGCATGTTAATTCCACGGTGATGTCATTATGAGCATTTTACAAGGATATTAACTTGCCGCAACCAGCCGCTAAGTATGCCAAATATACGTACACTTGTACAAGTGGAACAGGTCAAGCTAAAGAAAACATTTTATGACGTATGGAAGTGAAGTCTTGTGTCATTGTCACCATTTGCTAGGAATTTATTAAATTTAGAAAATACAATGTGTACTTGATCAAACTCCAAAAGTTGTTGTTGGCCATTTTGCTCTGAATGTTGGCACAGGAGATTAGCAACGGGAGAGAGGAAATGCTTCGATTATTCATTTCCTGTATATGGGCACCAAATTCAGTTCGACATTTTACATTCATATTTTTTCTTTCTATTTCCTTTCCAGGATGAAATCGATGCCTTAATGCAAAATATTGAAAAGAGTGCTGTGTATGTCACTAACGTTCTGATCCTCTTGCCAGCCGCCATTTTGCCCCAACTAAATACATAAAATTGTATTAAAATTTACTACATGTTAATAATGCACAGGCCATACAGCATTCGCATTTTTTTTCTCTCCTGAGGTATCAATTTCTTGTTGCATTCGCTGTTTTTGTTTTAATCTGCTGCTCTTGCCTATACAGGCACTCATCGTTCTTCTTATGTTGGTGTCATGTTTTTTCTCCTTTGTTAAGCAACTTGTCTTGTCATCGTCAAGATTTTTTCTTTTTTTTTATTCTGATGAAGTAGCAATTAATGAGGAAGACAATTTAGTCTCCATACCTGATGGCTGTTGTGCTGTATTCTTGCAACAAAATGGAATTAATTGGTTCAAAGGTCCCTAATTTCTATTTAATTATTGCTAACTCAAAACGTTTCAGCCTCATCTGAGTGCAGACACTCCCATGATATATCCTGTACCTGTCCAGTGTTCAGCCGGCAACATCTATCAGAGCAACGCTATATACTTGCAGTCTAAAGAGCGTCACATGCGTTGTTGGCTAGCAGGGTAAGCGGAAAATGTTGGACTAGAGAGAGATAGAACGTTAATATTTTCTCTCTACCATTTCTACAGTAGAAAACGGATACTTGTTTCATTGAGAAAACTGTAACCTCGGAGACATAAAAATTGTTCCCAGAACCCAATGGTGGTTTTTCTTTTTTTGCAAAACCAAATTCATTATCAACATTCATTTCAAATCTGAATATAGTTTTCCATTTACCCTAACTTCGGTAATCTATAAATGCCAGTGGCCAGGAAGCAGTTAAATGTGAAGAGTTATCAGCAGTTATCAGCATTTAAATGTGAAGAGTAATCAGCAAAAAGGAATTTCTTTTCCCCTTGGTCAGACGTTGACAAATTCCCAGAGCAATGCCTATGTTAATTTTGAGCTTACAAAATATTCTTGATCACTGATTTAACATGGGCTTGAAATTACGTGAATCGATTTACAGTATATTTTTTTATCTGTTTGGCGTATTGTCCCATGCTTCTGATAACCTACTTCTACCACCATAACTACGTGACATTACACCACCGACGCGAAAGACGTTTACAGTTACACTCGGCAGTCAAGCAATGCATGGTCTCAAAGTTAAGGCCATTTTAGAAAATGCAAGAGTTTCCGTTCATCTAAGTCATTTTCATTAGGGGTTCTTAAAATTTTAAAATTAGGGAATCACTGCCATATAGGGGTTATATCTTCGAGACAGACTTTTACATCTTGCATTGATGTAGAAATCTATTCACAAGAGTTTTGGGTCAATGCTAGCTTGCGTGCCAGTCCGTCTGTACGTCGGTATTTCCGCATTTATCTGTAGAGGTATAAGTACGTGCCGGAGCGAATTGTGTGCATCCACACTGACTCTGGTTGACTTTTGATATTGGTCTACTGCGTAATTAAACTTTTCAGCATCCGATAACGCCGTCTGCACGATACGTTGAGCTCGAATGCCTCTATTTTCTAAAGCGTACATGGGTCAAACCAGCTCGTTCAACTAAGAGAAGGGCTAACGTTGTACGAATGGTAAACCCCAAAAATTTTCATGCGAACTGAAAATAGTTGTTTAAACGACAGCACTTTTACTAGTATTGCCAATACTTGGTATTGCCAAGATATCAAGCAGGCGTGCATTTTATCACCAGTTTTCCGGGATGCACTTAACTGAATCCAACGCTTGCCGGTTCCCAAGCCGAGTAAAATCCGACATCGCCCCTATTGACAGATAAGCGCTGCCGCTTCACGCGACGACTAACTATGCACATCCGCACTGGGATCAGTTTCCTTAAATTTTACATAATACCTAGGCAATCATGGGAAAACCTGGCATGTCGTGACAACGTCAGGCGCTGAATTTGTATAGCTGATATTTTGCAGATTTCAATTGTTTGAATGATTGTATACTTTGATGAATTTCTGGATCAAATTTTTAACAGTGGCTTGATTGAGTGGAAAGGTTGAACGATGAACACTTTCTTAATTTTTACTTTATTCGGATTGCAGTGATAGACAGAACTGCATTGAATTAATGATGAATACAATAGTGTTTTAAAATCAAGCTATGAAGTTACAAGCTTTTTTACATGCAGTGTCAATTGAAATTCATCTACTTTTTGTGGAAATGTTAAATTTTGTGAGGGCAGAGGTTGCCGAGCGTTTAGATGTTCCAGCAAGGCCGAACACGCAATAAACAAATTTCCGTGTCTCAACGGGCAGAAATTAGAAAGATGACTATGATACTGCATGTTCCGGTTCCTTCAAGTGTCCGTCATTTCAGTGTATCAGAGTTTACTTCACGTTGTTTGCAAAAACATATTTTGTTTCGTTTTAGGACGGAAATTTCCTCATTGGTTGCTACGATGACAGCACTGGGACTGTCTGTTGATATGCTTGCTAACAGGAAGTGTTCACCGTGTCCGTCAAATCACCTGACACAATATTCTATCTCAGCGTGTTTGTGTGAGATGTTAGCAGCAAAAGAAGTCAATCGTTTTATACCATTTTTGCAGTGCAACCTTAAATTGCGAAGCTCTCTCTAGATTCTGACTGAAATTATTGTCCTAAAGAACTATGTGTCAATGACACTAAAAGTGTAATTGCATAGTATATGAGATATATTCTATGTAGAGCGATAAATTTCAGAAAATTAGAACATATGGTTACGTAATCAACAGAAATATATTATAAATATTACATCTTCCTCGGTGCAAAACTTAAGGCTCAACCAAGGACCAAAATGCAGTGTAGTTCGTTAATGATGGTATTACCCGGTCTTTGTGCCTTACGTAACTGTAGTGATGAGCTGATCGTGTACGTGTACCATATGTGTACCTAATAATGTGTATTTATTTGTTTTATTTTTTCACAATTCACAATGTTCAATTTAGCTACCAGCGAAGGAACACTTCAGTCTTCCTGAAGACAGACTTACTTTGAAGAAGCGTCAACAGAACAAAGCTCTGATATGCTAACATAAAGCGACCCGAGTTTAGAAATTTACTAAGTTTTTTCCTGTTTGACAAAATTCAAAATGGCTTCACTTTTGCAGCTTTTAAGTATTAAATTTTTCAGACTAACGTACGTATTAAAAGCGGCAATTTTATTTGGGAAAACAATCAACAATCTCTTATATTTTTAATTGGATATATATGTTGTGCGCGTTTGGTGGATTTGCGCGATCGATCGATCGCGCTGCGCGTTTGGTGGATCGTTAAAATTTTTAAATGGAAAACAAAAAAACCAGAGGAACGGAGGGGATTGCTACCCGACATTAAACCCGAATATAGTCCAACTTACCTGAAATTACGGCCTAATACCTACAACATGATGTCACCATCCACCAAACGCGCAGCGCGATCGATCGATCGCGCAAATCCACCAAACGCGCACAACATATACATACTTCGAAACGTGAATATATAACGCACGTTTCTGAAGTAATAAAAAGAGCCAACGCTCCAAGTGATCGCCCTGTATAAATATCCAATGACATATGGTTTAAGCTAAGCAATGCTTCGATGCAAACATTGGAACAATATTTACTCAGTGTAATGAAGAATACACATATTACAAGTGAACGAAGGAATCAAGCGAAAAGATTATCGCATCATCTTGGTCAGCCTTTAAATGAATCACAGAAACTCTGCGGCATGTTGCGGAAAAAATTCACTGTGTAAATGTTCAAGGTAGAGTCATGGGGAAAGATACCGCAGTTGCTTGCTATTTTATACATAAACACCAGGCTACAACTAAGCTTCTATACTATATTTCATAGTTGAATAGATAATTGTAGAATAGACAAGCTCTTAAAATTATTCAATCTCAACTGTATAATGATATGCACTTTTGTCGATTCTTCTTCTGTGTCTCAATCCTGATGTGAAAAATTAAATGCCTGGAAATGTAGCTGATGAAGGGCAAAGGGCTCTTGCCTTATCAATTTTTTAAACGTAAAGGACCAAAGACGAATAAAGCATCTGTAAGTGGTAGCACAGATATTAGATTGAACTTTTTTCTCTGGTCATGATGCGCAAATCGAGTTGATCAACGAATGAAAAAGAGTGTATTTCTGAGAACAGAAACCACGAAGAAGAGAGAAAAAAAACAAGGCTTTGTTGAAATAATTATTTTGGCAGTAGCACGGGCCACTTATTTTTCTAGATAACTAACAGGTTCACAGCATTTCTATTTTTTATACGCTCTGATCTTGTGATGCACCTACAGTGAAAATCACGCGCCTGTCAAGTGCAACAGTCTAACCAGCCTCGGTGTTTCCACAGTAGTTTCCCCCGCTCTAGTTTTTGGCTTTTCTAAATACTGTTCCTTATCGACGTCCTTCACACTTCCTGCGGCTAATTTTTTCAGTTCTGATGTTTCTGGATCAACAACGACCTGCATCAAAATTTTGGTGTAAATAAAAATTCTGTCAGTTAGTGCCTTAGCTTACTTAATTCTCAATCCTTCCACCTCATTCAAGAAACTGCATTTCTTTTCATAGCGATGCCCGACTGCCAAATAAATATATATATTTGTCGCAGTATTGTTTAGATAACGAGAACAGAGATTAGGCTGCTTTGCTGTAGGGGAATTTGTTCGTTCATCTCATATGATCATTGAAATTATATAATACGAAGATGGCAGATACCACACATCTTTCACTGCAGACTCAGCGCAGCAAGAAAGTGCTGATTTCATTATTCCTTGCCGACACATACGTTTCCAGACTCTCCCGCCAATGTTCATGTGAGAGAAATTAACAAAACGCGGCCGTTAACATTATTTTTCTTGTGAAATTTTTTAGCTCCAAAGTGCGTAGTATGGAAAATTTTGTACCTTCGGCAATGCACGTACAAAGGTTTTCCGACCCTCAGCTTGAGAATGAATAATACGATATAGTTGTATTTTCTCCTATTTCTTATGGAGTTTCGTATCAACTTTTACCCTAAAAGGTGATACCATGTTAGCCGTCAAGCCGGTCTACTGATGAAGTATCACTAGTGAAGCTCTGGGTATCTTTACAATTTTTGAGTGAATTAAAATTAGGAGTGGTTTGGACTTGTGTTCCTTTCAACCCTCTACGACATGGCTGTTATCGTGCATAGCTTTAGCGTTATGGCGGCAGCTGCGCCCTAATAACATTTGCTTCTGACTCAGCGAATTCATTCAACGACGTTGCATGAGGTTAAATGGACCCAGAAACGCATTAAGACGCGGAGGTAGGGTTCACACTAGTGACATTCCTTTGCGCTATCAGTATAATATCGACTTAATTAATTTGGTTACGTTTCCTCTTTACATCTTGACGTTGCACAAACCTGTTGATTTTTAACCAATGGATGAATTTCTACTGTGAATGCGGCGGCAGGATTTCGCGCAGAATGTTCAGCGCAAACTTGCGGGATTTTCCTGAGCTTTTGAACTTGTAGGAAATTTAGACAGAAACTTTGGCTTAGTGACTTTGAATCTGTGCTTAAACTGTTGATAGCAACCTGATTACTTTGAGCCGGCTGATAATTCCACTTTACGAAGCAAGGCTGAATATTTGGAAATCTCACAGATAACCGTTTGAGGGTCAACACCTGAAACTCAATTCAATTGGTCGAAGCCAACACGTCAGTCTAAAATTTCCGGTAAGTTCAGTTGAATGGGATTGGATTAGATCGAATTTTACGACTCAATGGATGAATCTTAAGAAGATTCTTTGAGTGTTTGATTTTCCAATTAGAATAATTCAGATTGCGCACCGTTGCGTCTCTATCCACGAGGATCTGAAGCATTTGATAAGCTGGTGACTTCAAAACTTCGAGCCTTCAGTTATCCGGATCCTGAAGTAGGGGCTTTGGTTTTACCATTTCGACATACTTATGTTGCATTGGTTGGAAGGAACTCTATTACATTGAACAGCCTAGGAATTCTATTTTACAGAGCATAAGTGAATGTTTAGAAGCCACAAGGATAAATAATTGGAGATCAAATCCTGAAAACCACTTAAATGAGTTGAAGCCGCTGCATCAGAGTGAAGACCCGGAGGAGTGGAGCGTCAAAGTTATAGAATCGCCCTCCAATCAGGTGCGTCTTTAGATACGACCGCCAATCAGGTGCGTCTTTAGATACGACCGCCAATCAGGTGCGTCTTTAGATACGACCGAAAATCAGGTGCGTCTTTAGATACGACCGCCAATCAGGTGCGTCCTTAGATACGACCGAAAATCAGGTGCGTCCTTAGATACGACCGCCAATTAGGTGCGCCCTTAGATACGACCGCCAATCAGGTGCGTCCTTAGATACGACCGCCAATCAGGTGCGTCCTTAGATACGACCGCCAATCGAAAAAAAAGCTCTCATTCTAGATTAAGTTGGAGCAGTCGGGTGAGTCGAAGGCTTTTGTCCAACCTGAGAAAAGAATTCCACGCTCTAAAGACAGATTTCGATTTTTGCTGGTCAAGGCTCTCATGACCAAACAAATCAAACGCACTTAGAGATAACGTCACACCGTACTCTGAATTACTGATTCAACGAGGCAAATTGTACATTTTTGAAATCACGTACGTACTTGATGGTGCTGCCGCGAATGTGGTCTTTTTACGTCGTCACGGCAACGAGATTAATTCTGTCACTAACGACGCAAATTGATATTTAGTGGGAATACTGTGGTAGGGAAGAATACAAGTTTGAAAACTACATTTAATGCATATTTTATCGACGAATAAAAATAGCGCTAATGATGCAAATTCCATTCCCAGGTGTTACATATACAAATGATGCCTCAAATTACGGTAGTTTCCAAAAAGAGTATACTAAATAAAATCATGAGTAGATATGTTTTGAAATGGATTGACGTTGTATTCAAAATATTCACATAACTTCATATGGTTTAAAGTTTCCAAAACAGCTGATATTGTTGATCATAAATAAGCCCTTATATTAGCGGACCAGTGGCTTGTTCATTGTACAAGACTTTCCAAGTTTCTTGCGACCGGACGCTTCGCCCTCTCGTATCTGGATGACTAAAAGTACCAATTTATCGAATAATTCGCAGGAAGTTTGAAGACAGAAACGTTTCAGTTGCATTACGGCAACGTCTTGGTTGCAATACTTTCCTGAAAAAACAAATGAATATCTGATTATATTTAATAGAAATTATAGAATTGAAAAGATGGTTGATGCTGTAATGAGTACTAATGACACAATATTGAATGTTTACCCTTGTTCCACTTCTCGCTGCCAACGGAGGAATGAATATGCATTTTTGTCAATATACTTAGCACACTGTGCAATACTTAATGGAGACTGAAACCTGGACTTCGCCTTTTCTCTTAAAATAAGCCTTAGTCCATCTGTTGTCTGTGTTATAGTGTATTCTATTGTGCTGGTTCAGATGGGCCATCATAGGTTGAGGCAGTCTCTGCTCCCAGCATTCTGTAGTAGTATCCCATCGCGCTCGTCTTCTACCATGGATCCAAGAAGCCTACGGACATGCACGCCTTTCTGCCCCACTAGATATTGCTCTCAACAGAGCTGTTTCTTGTGTTCTTAGCGTCAAATTGAACTTAATTTTGAAGCTAATTCATTAATGTATAACATGTTTAGATTAGACACTGTGCATCATAATGCATCGTAGTGCCTATGACCAGCAC
>LQNS02277603.1:8805446-8818068 GCA_001587735.2 Parhyale hawaiensis | reverse complement strand
CCATGTTATTTGTTTGTAAAATTGTATTTAGAGACGATCGTTCTCTTATTTTGCACTGTTCAATTTTTGTTATTGTTTGTTAGATAGCTCTAATGTATTAAATATAGTTATGTTTGTCCTGATATTTTGTAGAAATATGTTGAATACATTCCTTAGGGCCCCATCAAAAGATTCATTAACCTACTCTTCATGGTTAACCTTTATTTTCAAAAAATTAAAATCGTTCTCTTATTTTGCCTGCTAGTGTAGGTAATGTACAGTAGTACTGTTTGGAGAACAATCTCATCCATATACTGACCACTGCCGAGGAACATTTGATTGTCCAATATCAAAAGGACTTAGAAAATTTACAAATTGGTTAGAAAAGATAGATGGAAGCGACTGCATCAGACAATTTTGCAATTTCTGTAAAGGACAGGACAAACTTACTCATGACTAAAATTACACTTAGTAAAAGTTGAAAGCACTCGAAAGGAAAACTTCACGGAAAGTACTGATGTCAAATTATTTTTTCCCCAGTCCTGACAACAAAATTTGCGGTCGAACTGTAAACGTTAAGAAACATACCGTTAACATAACCAATTTCTCCAACGAAGCACATTTGGTTGTGAAAACCACCAACTCATACAGCATAACCAGATCCCTTAGCGCTGGAAATGTGTTTGTTTTTTTTTTGTGAAAGTATTTGAAATATTGAATAGATGGGAGTCTGTGTGTACCATTTTTAGGAATAAGATTTTTTCTTCGGTCTTCTAAACTGAACGACTTCGATTGAAGTATTTTGTGAAATTATCTAGGTACAGGTTCTTCAGTCTCAGTCTATTCAGGTAGTTAAAAACCACTGCATATTATGAGTAAGTGAATGTAACTGAAAAGAGCATGAATAAGTTTTCGACCGTCACCAACTTGATGAATCAAGCGCTCAAGACTGTGGTTTCTGAGAAGCTCCAACTAGTAGGAGAGACATATGTGGGACAATCCAAGACACTTTATGTAAGTTCAGGCCTACAGCTCTGAACTACCATTTAATTTCTTGTGACAGAACCATTGTTTCGCGTGTCAAATACTTGCATATTTTGCTTTTATGCAGTTTGTTATTCAAAGTCGTTTTCCAAGCCGATACTAGCAGACCTCAGATTCCTTACATGGGCAACTAGGCTTGCTCTCTCATATGCAAGGGGGCAGCAGGGACATGTTTGTCATACTGTCTGTGGGTGACAGTTTGCCCTGCCATTGGACCCTATACTTGCAACTCGTGACTGCATGGTACACCGGTACTACTGTCAGCTGTCACATATGGCACACAGGTCCTGCTGGCAGCTGCCACATGGCACACAGGTCCTGCCTGCAGCTGCCACATGGCAGCAGCTGCCACCATCCAACATATCGGGCGCCTATGACACACGATCGAGCAGGCGTGGCGGGCCGAAGTCTGCCAAGTCTTTCTTCTATAAATTATAAACAAATCTTAAGTGTCCCGTCAGGGCCATGTGGGTCACAGGGCATACCTTAGTCCCATCGGAGCCATGTGGGTAGCATCGTGTAGTTTAGTACCGTTGGGGCCATGTGGGCTACGGCATATAGGTATCTGAGGCCCGTCGCACCATAGAGACCAGGGCACATAGCTTTGTTCTTTCGGAGCAATGCAGGACAAGGCACATAGTTTCGTCCAGTCGATTTGTTCTGTTATGTAATTTTTTTATGATTTCCTTTGATTGGTTTATTACACACAGATCAACATTACAATCATGAAAACTTTTTGAGTTCAATATACGTACAATAATATATCTGCACAGCCCATAGACAAGTTGTAGAACTCTTTTGGGAAACAAAAAGTAATTACTTTGGAGACTGTCATATGTCGAACTAATCAGTTCTGTCGGTGCTTCGGGCCCTGGTCGGCTAAAAAAAAAAAATTTGTTGCCGGCATCTGCTTTTGGTCGTATTGGCCTGCAGGCGTTTAAGTCAGCTGTTAATGGTTTATTGCTGGATTTCCTTTAGCAGCGTTTTGGTGTTCCCGGTGTTGCATGATGCTTCATTTGGGTTGTATTACCTGTCCGTGGGAGCTCAAGCGTGAAGTTTTAATAATAATAATAATAATAATAACATAATCTTTATGCCGTTTTTTAAAACGTCATTAGATATACACTAGCGGGCAAAATAAGAGAACGATTTTCATTATTTGAAAATAAAGTTTAACCATGTAGAGTAGGTTAATGAATCTTTTGATGGGGCCTCTAGTAATGTATTTAACATATTTCTAGAAAAAATATTAGGACAAACATAACTATATTTAATACATCAGAGCAATCTAACAAACAATAAAAATTGAACAGTGCAAGATAAGAGAACGATCGTCTCTAAAACATTCTCACATTTAACCCGGTCATCTGGCAACATTCAATTTCGTGTACATGACTTCTAGAACTGCCACTCTTACGATTGCATCATTCTAGAAATATGGCATCTCACGTGAAAGTTACTCCTGAGCTGCAAAAAGAAATTGTTGAGCTCAGGTCCTCAGGAATGACTCTTTCGGCCATATTAAGAGAGGTAAACCGATCAAAGCGCGTTGTTTCTCGTGCCTTGAAGCTCTATTCGCAACTGTGCCCAACCTTACATGTAGTGTAGCAGTCCTTGTAGTATGCATGGTTTAAGGCCTAACTTATGCATCACAGGCAACTCTATTGTCTTTTGTTTGTTTCAGATATCAGCTTTTAATTGTACTTGAAGATGTCCACTGTTGATGGACGAAACGTTGTATTTTATTAAGCAATTTTTCGCTTTTATTCAAGAATAGTGTTTAATAAAATCAGTGATGAACACAAACGTATTTTTAGAACTTTGGATAAGAAAACAAAGTTTTTCGCGAAGTTATGTGCTGATTTGAAGTACCTAAAATCTATGATGAAAAGAAACAGCTGGAATCACCGGTATCTGCAGGCCGCCCTCGAAAAATCACCGTACGAGTTGATAGGATTATAAAACGCTATGCCCAGAAGGATCCTTTCGAAACTGCAGCGGGAATTTCCAGAAAGCTGAAGCCTGAAAGTCAATAACAACATAGAAGTGTGTCGCTATAAAGTTTCTCGTCGCCTCAATGCATGTGGGTTAAAGGCACGCAGTCCTGCCACTAAACCACTTATCAGTAAGAAGAATAAGAAAGCAAGACTTGAAGATGCGGAAAGGCACATCGTTTGGAGGGATGAAGATTGGGAAAGAGTGTATTTATTTCAGCGACGAAAGTAAATTTAATTTGATTGGATCTGATGGCAGACGGTATGTTAGACGTGGAAGAGGTGACAGGCTGAACTCGAAATGTGTCAAAACATCTGTAAAGCATGTGGGAGAGGCAGGGATGTCGCGAAGTACTCAACATTGGGGGGGGAGGGCACTGAAAAATACCGACTCACGTTTACTATCAGTCATATTACCGACTGGAAAATATATATAGTGTACGAGTACTGTAGGCTATATATGTATGTATATATATCGTGTAGTTCGGTTACAGCTTTTCTGCTATGCAAGTTTTGTTAAANGCCCTGGTCGGCTAAGGTTTGGAATTTGTTGCCGGCATCGGCCTTTGGTCGTATTGGCCTGCAGGCGTTTAAGTCAGCTGTTAATGGTTTTTTGCTGAATTTCCTTTAGCAGCGTTTTGGGCTTCCCGGTGTTGCATGATGCTTCATTTGGGTTGTATTACCCAGCCGTGGGAGCTCGAGCGAGAAGTTTTAATAATAATAACATAATCTTTACACCGCTTTTTAAAGGCGTCATTAGATATAGGATCTAATAGGTGAGATGGAATTCGATTAACAAGTGATACGGTTTGGAAAATAGTTGAACATTTGGAAAATTAAGAATGAAGCGTCTCATCTCGTAGTTTTCATGAGGTATGAGTGATCCGTAATATTGTTGAAAGACAAGAGGATGGTTCTGTATGAGTGATCGGAAAACGTAAGAAGCGAATAGTTATACACATCTTGAAGTTGCAACATTTGTAAATCGCGGTACATATCACTTGCATGCGATTCATCAACGGTATATTATTTCGATCTCGTTTAACGCGAAGTATTCGCCTTGGTAAATTATTTTGCACAACTTCTAGTTTACGAATGTAACAATGAGGAGCTGCACCCCAGATGAAAATATTTCGAATTAACAAGGAATAAGCTAATGAATAATAAATTTGTTTCAAAGAAATCCCGATTGACATAATTAGACACCGCACTACAGAGCTTTCAGTGTAACTCTTCAATGTGGGCTTCGAAACTAAGTTTATCATCAAGATTCAAACCAAGATATCGAAACTGAGACACCCATTCCAATGCTTCACCGTTGAAATGAATCGTCGGTAAGTCAGGACGAGAACGAGTTTGTTTATTGTGTATGTTTATGTATTGTTATTTGCGTGCCTGATGGTTAGATATCTGAACGTGGAGGAGAACCCAGTTCCTCGTGGTTCTAGGTCTTGCTACTGCCGCATCTTATGTACTAACGTTCGGAGTCTACCTATAGGGTAATTTGGTTGAGCTCGCCGTAGCCTCTTCCAATTACGACCCCATGGTGCAATGTTCGGAGACGCTCGTCTCTAGCCGTCGCCATATTTCTGAGCTGATGATCCCGAACTTTGAAAAGCCAGTGCTGCGGTTGCGAAATGCATGCCCTGAATTTAGGGGTTTGACTGCTTACGTTCGAAAGGATGTTGGTGTGTCTAGGCAGAGTGAATATGAGTGTCCATGTTGTGAGCTGATGGTGCTTCGAGTCTGTTGAGTCTGAGCTCATTCAAGAACTTTTGTTTGTTTTCAGTCTTTGATAGTCTCTTAGATGCAATGGCTAGAATTCAGTTGTCGGATAGGCATTCTGCTTTTGTCTTTATGGTTGATTTTAATTGTCACCATTTGGAATGGTTTGGCTCCGGAAGGACTGATTGCCATGGCCATGCAGCCTTCGATTTCGCGAGTGCCGCTGGTTGTGAGCAGTTGGCTGAGGGTTCCACCCAATTGATGGGAAGTGTTCTTGACCTGCTGATGATTATTGTTCCTGAGTTGGTTGGAGTATCAGTGGTGTCTCCCATTGGTTCCTCGGACCATGGTGCCCTCTCTACGACGCTGCAGGTTCGTCAGCGGGTTCCCAGAGTCACTGTTAGGCGTGAAATATTTTTAAAGTCCAGAGTGTATTGGGATGCTGTCTCTGGTGCCATCCTTGCGCTACCTTGGGGTGTTGTGAGAGAGTCTCCTGATCCGAGGTCTACTTTGGATCGGCTTTTCTCTGACATGGTGCGCGCCTATGTCCCTTCTCACTTCATAATGGTCAGGGCAGGCGATGAGACCTCGTTTGATGATGCCTGTAGGAGGGTGCACCAGTTGAAGCGGGAGGTATATGCCCGTTGGCGTACTAGCTGGTCTGCTGTTGACTTTCAGCGTTTCAGGGAAGAGCAGCGTCGGGTGGTACTACTTATGAGGAAGCTGAGAGGGATCATAATTTGAGGTCCAGAGAGTTGTTAGCTTCAACTGTTAGCCCACATAAGTGGTGGTCCACCTTGAAGATCGCTCTGCTTGGTGTGAGCTCTTCTGCCCCCCTTTAATTGGTACAGGTGGTGATCTTGTTGCGAACCCCGCTGCCAAGACGGACCTTTGCTGTGCTACTTTGATGGGAAGCAGAACCCGGACCGGGTGCGCATTACTTTAACGTGTGATCCCGAGTCTCTCCGGTTTTGTTTTCAGATCTTCTAAAGCGCACCTACCTCTTCTTGACCTGGACCCCTATGGGGCACTGATTCATCGGGTATGTTTCCTCTCTTTCTTCAGAGGGTGGCTGGTGTGCTCGCAGCCCCGCTTGCTTCCGTGTTCCGTCGGATGTAACGGCTGGGCTCATTTCCGGAGTGCTGGCGTGTCGCCCATGTGACGCCTATTCCAAAGGGCTCTGCTTCATCCCGAACCTCCGACTAAAGACCCATCTCGATCACACCCGTTTTGTCGAAAGTTTGTGGAATGTTGGTTGAGTCGCGGTTGGGTTGTTTTCTTGAGAAGCAGGGTGTCCTCCCCCAAGCAAAGTATAGTTTTCGTAACGACTTGGAAATTTGTGATGCTCTGCTTCATATTTCTCAAGTGTTGCAGCTGGCTCTTGATGGAGACGGTCATTAGACTAGGTTGGTACAACTTGATTTCACTTCTGCTGTTGATCGCGTGAATCACCTTGGGCTGCTACATAAGCTGAAATTGATGGGTATTGGTGGTTCAGTTTTCGCGGTAATTAGTCAGTTTTTATCTGACAGACATCAATGTGTAGTAGTTGACGGGAAGAGGAGTGAATTTTTTGACGTGGTTTCTTGTGTCCCACAGGGTATTGTTCTGGCCCCATTGTTATTCATTGTATATACAGCGAACAGGTTTGATCTTGTTAATAATTTACTTGTTGGTTGCGCTGATGATGATACTTTGCTGGCTGTTTACGATAAGCCTAGTGATAGGTTGGAGGTTTCAGAATCTATTCAGCATGATTTGGAAGTGGTTGGTTCCTCGTGCTCTAGGTGGGGGATGAGGCTAAATGCGGGCAAGACTAAGACCATGCTCGTGTCCAGGTCGCGTACAGTAGGACCTCATTTTCTTGCACTCATACTGGATGGTGCGTCACTTCCTGTGGTTGATGACTTGGTAATCTTGGGTGTCAATTTTGATCCAAAGTTGACGTTTGAGTCCCACATTCGTTCGGTTGCCTCACGTGCGTAGCAGAAAATTGGTCTTATGAGCCGAGCTTGGAGGTTGTTTGACTCAGTAGAATTGTCACGTCGCTGCTTTAATTGCTATGTCCTTCCTCTTATAGAATATTGCTCTGTAGTCTGGGGTTCTGTTGCCGATTGTCATCTGTGTTTGCTAGACAAAGTGGTTCGTCGATGTGCCTTCATGCTGGATGGTGTTGCTCCCTGTGATCTGGCGCATCGTCGCAGGGTTGCTGGGGTTTGTTTTTGTATAAAATTTATTACTGCCCTAATCATCCACTGTATGATTTTCTCCCGGAGCCATTTGTTGAAGTGAGGTATACTCGGCGTACTAGTGCTCTTCATAAGTTTGCTTTGGAACCATTGCAATACGGGCCAGTATTCTGATTCATTTTTTCCATCGTGTATGGATAATTGGGATGGTTTTGATGGCTCTGTCTTTGCTGGTGCGGGTATTGGCTACTTTTAACGATCTGTACACAGAGCTATTCTTTTTTCTTCACTCGCCGGGCTGGTTGCATGATGGTTTGTCAACCTCATGGAGTTTCTCCGTTCCCACGTCGCCAGCCTAGTGTGATTTAATAATAATAATAATACATAGTAGTAGGAGCAATGCACGACAAGGTACATAGTTTCGTCCAGTCGGAGCAAAGCAAGCCCAGTCACATAGTTTCGTCCCATCGAGATAATGCAGGTCAAGGCACATAGTTTAGTCCTGTCTAGGCAACGCAGGTCAAGGCACATAGTTCAGTCCTGTCGAGGCAACGCAGGTCAAGGCATATAGTTTAGTTTCGCAAGGGACATGTGGGAAACAACACATTATCAAGTCCCATCAGGACAACAGAAGCCTGCACACAAGCCGACAGTAACTCTTATGCAGGGGCCAATGCGCCAAACTGGTTGCTAGGATGAGCAGCTGGCGAGCCGCTTCAAAATAGATTTAAAATCGATAGCATAGATACCATGGCGTAGATGACGTCCGAGTCTCGCATCCTTGTATCAAGTTGTCTATGCAAATGACTAGTGTGGCCCCGGCATAGGATGCGCCCGCGTAAGCTGCTGTAAGAATCTCTCATAGATACACACTCAAGTGCAAAGTTTTCCGGTCCAAAAGCTCCCATCTTTTGAAGTCAGGTGGGCCCTGCAGTTCGCAAGTCTTGCCGTCTCCTCGCGCTTCCATGCGCGCTGTTGTGGTGACCAAAGGGTCCTCAGCTGCAACCAGCGAGGGGAGAAACCATGCGGACGCAACTGTCAGGCAACTGGATGTATGGCAGCCATCAGATGCAACAGTCAGTAATTGCAGCAGTGAGCAGGTGCAGCAGTGAGCAGGTGCAGCAGTCGGCAGGTGCAGCAGTCAGCAGGCGCAGCAGTCAGCAGGTGCAGCAGTGAGCAGGTGCAGCAGTGAGCAGGTGCAGCAGTCGGCAGGTGCAGCAGTCAGCAGGTGCAGCAGTCGGCAGGTGCAGCAGTGAGCAGGTGCAGCAGTCGGCAGGTGCAGCAGTCAGCAGGCGCAGCAGTCAGCAGGTGCAGCAGTCAGCAGGCGCAGCAGTGTTATGAAAATATGGATTCACACAAAAAAAAAGAAAATACATACATAAATATAGATTTGTACGACTACATATAGCTACACATAAGAAAGTAATTAATGTCTCTAGAAAATAGGTTTATCAAGTAAGAANACGTGTGTTTTACTGATCCAGCTGCCGTATGAGTCCCAATCGCTAAGTCTTTTAGTTAGGTAGGTTGGGGAATAGCTCGCCCCTTGGGGATATGTACCACGTTTATTACTCATTTCCATACCCCGTAACAGCAGTCAGCAGGTGCAGCAGTCGGCAGGTGCAGCAGTCAGCAGGCGCAGCAGTCAGCAGGTGCAGCAGTCAGCAGGCGCAGCAGTCAGCAGGTGCAGCAGTCAGCAGGTGCAGCAGTCAGCAGGTGCAGCAGTCAGCAGGTGCAGCAGCAGTCAGGTTGGCACACCGCACAGCCCGTGCAGCACCACACAGCTCCTGCAGCTCGGCCCTCGCCGCCTGCCCGCTAGTGCCTCCGTAGCTCCTGCTGCGCCACATCTCCGCGCGCGATGCCGCTTAACTACCGAAAACGTAAATATTATTCCAGTGCTGTTGCGTGCTGCACTAGTGGCTTCGGTAACGCTACCAGCCCGCCTCATAACGGCCTGCGAGTGATGTGGGAGAGAGAGCAACCATCGAACTGTTCGTTTGGAGATGTTTTCTGTCGTGAACTTATATTTATTTTGTGATATTTACTGAAAAGTAAAGAAATTAACGATAGTAATAGGCTCCGGGCACCAGTGATACTACTACTTAGTACTTACCATCTCTTATTGACACATCTTGGCAAAACTAGGCACACCGGAACTAAGGATTTTCCCTATTACGTGATGCAAACTCAGACACAGGCATTGTCTTGGCGTGACTAAAGTTATTTATTTCGTGGGTTGCCAAGTTGACGCCTTTTCTCTTTTGATGATCCTGCATTCGAGATCATTATTAGCACTGTAGTTTTTTTACCAGCAATAAAATCATATTCAAGACTATTTCAGAGCTTATGTGTGTAATTTCTGCTATACTCACCGTCCGTATTTGACTTTTATTTTCGTAGGAAGAGCACAAGTTATAACGTGAGGTCTTCTTGGACTGTTAATACACATTAATAGTAACGCTACCGCTAAATTTAGTTATTACTTGCCTACGTTTAGAGAAAAGTAACTCCAAACACTGCAGTTCGATGGCTGTGCGGGTGCTACTCTCTCACTGGTGTTTGTGTTTGACGTGATTAATATCGCTTGCATTGTTGCTTGGAGTACTTACTGACCTAATACGTATCATTTGAAAGTAAAAATTTACTCACCGTCGTGGTGAGTAATGGGAATGGAAGTATGATTTGAAAAATACTACAGCGGTTTTGTGCTAGTAAGTGAAATATATTCACCTTTTCCGACACTGGTTTCATTGCTATACCATTTTTTTCCTGAATCAGAAAGAGCTTTAATTGTTTTTCGATCTAAATCGTTAAAAGCGCAAAGTCAATTTGCTACTTACAGGTTCCACAGTCTCGTGGTGTAAGTATCGGCACACTTTCAGCGATGAAATGTTGCTCATATCGCTTTATGCGTGAATTGCTAATAGATTACTCCTGTCAAAAATATATAAGCCATTCACTAGGGTACGTTTTTTTTAAAGAAATCAAGCTCATAACAATCAGAAAAACGTCTGAGGAATTTGCTTCCCACGGTTGCCTAATGAGATAATAACTTGTATTTGGTTTAACAAGCAGCGTCTCTAACTGCATGCGCGTGCCAAATGTAAGATGCTTTTTCTTTGTGTAACGTACAGCCAGTTGGCACGCTCCTACTTTACTTACCTACGTACATATGTTGTCTCCAATTCACCACGAAGGCTATTAAGCTTAACAACTTGGGTCGATCATATGGGAATGATCTAACTCTGTGAGCTGCTCTTCAAGTACTTTATGGGCCATCGCAAAACATGAATATTTTTACTTTTCTGCTACTGCATTTCTTGTTTACATGTGTTGCGAATATAGGTATATAATTTATATACACGTTGAACTGGAATTCAATTCCGTTGTGAAAAGATTACAAGCACATTCTGTTGCGATATTTTCATATCGGAAAGTGTACCGTTAACTGACAAGTTCCAGCAAGGGGTGCTGGAGCTTAGCATGAATGACTGTCATAAACAATAATGAACGTGACTTCTATACATTCAATGCAGGCTTGGGTTCTTCTTATTTTGTAACTGGAATCATAACTTTATACCCTGGACACGATTGATAAGGTGTTCAATGATCATGTATATTGTACGTAGATTGTACGAAAACTCACGAAAAGCTATAATTTGTAGCGAGATGGGCCCTGCTATTGTAAATTCACTGTTATGGTTTACCACTATCATTGTTTGAGAATATTGCGTTCCCTCAAAGTAGCATATTAGAGTAGTGCTGTGGTGCACGAGCGCTGTACGAAGCTCTAGAGCGTACAGACGCTTGTCATTGACGAAATGGAAGGCATCGTGCATCGGAGCAGTTCCGTCAGTATGAACTCATTTCAGTTACCTCAACGTGCCAGGGACTTCAATTACGAGAGTTGGTTTTGCTATTTGGGATAAAGTATTAGTGTTTATCTTAAAAACCAGTTGTCCTCGAAAAGGCCTCTAAATCAATCTTGAAGTAGTTTGATGAGGGTTCGGTTTGGGATTAAAGCCTGATATGCTACCTAAATTGTGACGAAACCAACGCTTCTGACTCACGTTTCTCACAAATTAAGGCTAAAGAGATTAATGCTTATCTTTATAGCACCTTAAAACGAATGCAAGCCTACTATAAGTTTTCGATCTTATGTCATAGAATACAGAAATCGCATTATACAAGCTTCAGTAAAATAGAGATTTGTGGTGTATATGAACGGTTATTTAACTTCCCGTAATGTGACAAAACTACCAGATCTTCTTTATATTTTCATCATGCGGATCACTTTTAAGTATTTCTTTGAATAGCACAATAATACGTATTTCCATATGTTTAAATAATTTTTGCGTGTGCCTACATCTTACATTATCAAAAAACATCTTGATCTGTGTCTTGCACACAATGCCATTACCTATTCCTTAAAAAAATATCTTTGATAGCCACTCTTACTGTCTTGAGTACAAGCTTATGTCAATTTTACTATGACTCTACTTCCAATTTTAATATAAAGCTACGGTGCTTTTTAAAGGTACTGATTTGGGTAGTTTTTATTAGACATAGCCTGTGTGATAGACACCTTTTTTTTTAACCCTAGAGATTCCACGGCCACGTAGTTTTTTTATGTCTACCTTGCGCGTTGTGCATCTCAATATATGGACACGTGGGGGGGTGGTTTTCGTCTACCATAAATGTCTGTTCTAAATCTCATCTCGAGACACGGGTACACGCTGCGTTGCGTGTTATTCTTACCGTATTATTTCAAGATACGAGCAAGTGAGGTATTGTTCTGATGCGAATTAGAGATAAGATCACGCGAGGGATAGACATTTCCATTATATTGTAGACATCTTTGATGAGTACATGGAGATACGGTCACGTGAAGTGCCTCACTGCCCGCCACTAGATGGCGTGCTCCACTGCGCGGTCAAGTGCAAGGGAGAGTCTCAGAGAGTGTAATGCCAAGTGTGTTGTCTCATGCCAAGAGTATGTTGTCTCTGTCATTGTTGCCTGGCGATGTGCTTGCACCACACCACAGTCTGTGCACCCAATTTAACACCAAACATTCGCTAACTGTGAAGGTAGTCCTGAAAGTCGCGTAGGGAATGAAATACTTTCTTGTGCAATTATCTGTAGATTTTAACAATTGGGATTGAGCGATATCGTAAGGTTTCTGCCGTGAGGACTATAATAGGAAACTTTCTTAATGTATTATTTGGGTGCTACCAATTTGCGTTGATTGCATTCATAGAATACACGGCACTCATGAGTGCATCACAAAATCTATATTACACAAAATGCCTGTGAACCGGTCTTGCTTGTGTCTTGCTTGTTTATTTGTGTCTTGTTTGACACATCCTCTTCACTTTTACACGAGAAGAAATTGGAGGTATTGGAGGGGGGGGAGCAGTGGCATTCTTCCATGCATTAGCTGTTTAATTCGATTGTATCTGTGATACGGAAGTAAAACTGAGCTGGGCCTCAAGAACGGGCATCAGTACTATATAATAATTCACGTCGTGTTTTTATTTATTTATATATTTATATCTTTCCTGTCACGCTCTATGGGAGTAAGATAGGAGAAAATTCAGGTGCCGATGACGGTATCTTGGATACGGGGGTCGGACTTGAGCGTTCCAGCTGAGTGACCTGAGCTCGCCAGCATGTTCGTGTCTGGACATGTTC
>LQNS02277603.1:8771242-8789652 GCA_001587735.2 Parhyale hawaiensis | reverse complement strand
TTTTTTTTTTACATTTTGAAATCTGAATTTTCTCCTATCTTATTCCCATAGAGCGTGACAGGAAAGATATAAATAAATAAATAAATAAATAAATAAAAACACGACGTGAATTATTATATAAGATAGATAGATAGATAGATAGATAGATAGATAGATGAGGCCCCTTGTGACTTCCTCGGAAGTTAGGAAACTTTGCTTTAGGATCTCCATGCGCACAGATAAGCATTCCGTTCGATATTTTTTCTTTTAATTTGCCCAAATGTTTTACTCGAAGCTTTAAATTTTAACTTACTTATTCGGAGCAGTTCTGTCTGGAGGGGGATGAGAGTCTGCATAAAAAAGAAATAAATAAAATAGGTGTAATAAAACTTGGCCAATCCCGGTCGGCATAAACATACAGTATGTATCGTGTGAGCTGTACTGCAAACAACACTGCTTCTCAGCTATATACTCACGCTGCCGGCCAGTACTACTCACGCTACTTGCCGGTGCTACTCACGCTACTTGCCATTGCTACTCACGCTACTTGCCGGTGCTACTCATGCTACTTGCCAGTGCTACTCACGCTACGTGCCAGTACTACTCACGCTACCTGCCAGAACTACTCACGCTACTTGCCTGTGCTACTCATGTTACGTACCAGTACTACTCACGCTACGTGCCTGTGCTACTATGCTACGTGCCAGTGCTACTCACGCTACATGCAGTGCTACTCACGCGACATGGCAGTGCTACTCACGCTACGTGCCAGTGCTACTCACTCTACTTGCTACTACTACTACGCTACTAGGTAGTGCTACTCACGCTACTAGGTAGTGCTACTCACGCTACTAGGTAGTGCTACTCACGCTACGTGCCAGTGCTACTCACTCTACTTGCTACTACTACTCACGCTACTAGGTAGTGCTACTCACGCTACATGTAGTACAGAGCTATTGCTCCAACAAAAGAATGCGGAAACAGTACGCTGCTGTGCCCGTGCGAACAGCCACGATATCTCGTGACAACTGCTGGCATTGCTCAGACTCGCTGTTCATTTCGTGCAAAGGAAGAAGCCTCATTCAATTTTCAACTCTTTCTGCGCAAGTACACAATCAGATTATAGCGTGGGTTCAGCAATGAGTTACTCCTGATGCTGAATGACGGTGATTGTTGCGTGAACTACGCAATGAAGACCCGAGAAGTCTGAGTTGAAAAATAGCTAGATTGATGTACAGTATACATTTACAGCTCTCTCCACTGGACGATGATTTTCCGTCTGTATTCCTATTACGGCCAATTTACATATAACGTCCCTACCATATGAACGAAATTAAAATCAGATATACGAACTAAGGTTTATATTGCGATGCCATACAAAACAAAAAAGCACCTACCGATACGCTCTGTGCAATCCTATATATATACAAAAACGACTCTCTTATATCGCTGATAAACAAATCAACGCCTACTTTTAGAAAATATGACCAATGAGAAGTAGAGCCTAAGCTTTACGTCACTATGCCCAGCTGCTGACAACCGTTGCAGAAGAGGCACAGATGGACATGTGTCTATGAGGTGGGCAGAAGGGGCTATGATAACTCAAGATTGAATGTTTCTTTATTATGAGGAGTTGACGCATGTTTAGCATCCCTTATTTCCTTTCAAGCAAGACCGAGATCATTCCAGTACCGTCCTAACAAAAACACACAGCCCGAATGACCTACAATACCTACGTAATTTTGGCCGCCCTAGTTGTTGTTAGAGAATTATAGCTCATGGATTTATCAAAACTTCTATGAGGATAATGATGTCGATTAAAAGTGAGTACTTTATGCTCTGAAACGCAAAAACTCTGTTGCGTCACATCAGCAAGGTGACAATGTTTTGCATGAGCGGTACTTTAATTGTCTGAGACTGAGAGGTGCAGTGACAGTAGGCGCATGACGCAAACGCTTGGCACTGCCTCTGTCCACCACAAGAGAAAAAGAAAATGAATAAATATCTTAAGTATAAGCTAGGTTCACACTAGGGTCTTTTGGTCTCTATAAACAGCCTTGCCTGTCTACCAAATGACGAGCTACAATGCTAGCTGTAATACCATCTGACGGTTACTACTCATCACTACTGGAAAATGAAGTAGAACTCCAAAACTTAACACTGTTCTGCTCTTCACACGGAAACAACAGAACATTCGGGCGTTTTGTACTGCGTACTGGGCGGAGAACAAAAGCCTATGGTGTGAACCCGTCTCATGCAAAAGTCAGATGTCATCTTTGTATACGTGAAGTGCAGGCTATTCAACCAAACCATAAGAAAATTGCTTCAACTCAAGCGCCTTAGAGTACAAAATACCTGTGTTGGCTTGTTCGACAGACGTGGAGTTTTGAGACACCTAGGCATAAAGGCGGACTCAAACGAAAGTCAAATGAGTGCGTTCTTTCAGCTCAAAATACGAATGTTTGACTACGTCTTAGGCAAAAGTGCATATGCCTACCGAAAGATCCACTAAAATATTAGCCGCCGTCATTTCGATAAGTGTCACTAATAAAATTTCGGATATCTCCGCAAACTTAAAATCAATTAGAACTGAAAAAGCTGTACCGTTTTCAGCGGACCGAGTAACGCATGCAGACGCCGAGTTAATGATACAAATTCGTTTGACTGTGGTGTGAACTCGGCTTATTATTTGCAGCAGGTAAATGTCACAGTTACCTGGTGAGTCTCATGTGTTGCGCAGCCTCGTACAGAATTGGAGGTGGGTTTGGTAATTATATACGCTGCGTCGTCTAGCAAATTAACCCATCTGAAACAATATTAAAGCACATTAATGTGAGTTCCTAAGGGGAACATTGGCACTTAATCGGTTAATTGCCTTTGTTTATTGATTTAACGGAAGCATATTACGGCAGTGCTACTCCAGCGCAATGCTCTCGTTCGACTGACAAGTCTCAATCAACCACATGTAATTACTTAACTATATATGTTAACTTTATATGGCAAAAGATATAGAGTGCATGCTATTTGTCTTCATTTCTCTGAAGGAACTGAGTTCCGCCTCGAAAAAGCTAATTTTTAACCGACTATTATTATTCTTGTATGTTACTTTTCCTTGGGTTGTGTCAGTTACATCTCTCATTTCAGCCGATTTTATTTGAATTTATAATAATGTACATATCGTACCCTACAGTATTAGATCATCATCGCTAAAGAGTGAACGTTCCTCAAACTCGAGCCAAAATTATTTTGCGCGTGTACACGTACAACATTTTCCCCTACCTAATGCAGGATTCTAATATGTACCTGTATATAATGAAACATGTTTTCTCTCAAGTAGAAGTCATCTCTTGCTCGTAACTTCATTCTTCATTAACCTCGTTAGTAATCATTGTACGGCACATCATGCAGTGCTTCATTCAGACGCCTAATGAATCGAAGGGAGACCGTACGAATGCGTCTCTTGGTCGTCCCATTCGTAGACGCGCTACAGTCAGCAGAGGTCAGCCAAGGCGCACGTTTTCGTCTTGGCAGAGACGAGCGAAGCTGCAGACTTCGCTGCTGCTTGAGGATTAACGCTCGTGGCTACGCGGGGCGATGTGAGCAGACTTTATTGATGCCGGTACCTGATTGCTCGGTGCCGTCGTCCAAAACTTGGAGTTAACGCTGTAATTTTTATGACTAACGCTTTTTCTGTTACCCCTCGAGAGATTCTTACGAATGTCTTTCGCGAGACCAAGTGGTTTTGTACCGTTATCTTATCAGTGTTGGTTACGACAGTGTGTTTTACGAAAATGCTGTAGTTTCTGAATTAACCTCCTGGGAGATTATGAAAAATACCGATACCTAAACTGCCTCGCAGTGTTATCTGCAAGTATTGCTAACAGAGAAATTTCCGACAACAATCTATATCTACGCTCCGATTTGTAGAAATATGAATCCTTTATGCCAATCTCGGATTGACTTTGAGTGCAACGCAGATGTTGGTGACGGTAGTGTAAACATACCGACGAATGGGGCAGCTCCATCGACATAAGCTAATCTTTTTAGTTTTAGCTGTCCCCGACATCATTCCGGAGATCTTAAGATATGATAAAGTCTACTTATCAATGTTGCTGCTTTCTAAGCACTTAGGAAGCATATTATGTTCTTTGAAGGCTTCAATAGAAAAATATTATAGTATTTTATACAATATTATGCTGCAGTGCTTTGCATCTTAATATTTACAGCTAGTAATATTGTGCGTTACTTTCATAAAATTATTGAACACTGTGGTTTGTTTAATCACGGGACTTTGGGATCGCAAAAGTCATCCCTACGTTTTTATTTACAAACGCACACTGCACTATAGCAGTCGCTCTGTGACTTGCCGCTCTACACACTAGAGGTGGACCGATTATTCGCATTGGCCATTCGCATTCGCAAATATTCGCATGTTTTCCAATATTCGGATTCGCATTTAGACATGCAAATATCTAAGCATATCCTCCGATGTAGAACCTCTGAAATAGAGGAAGATGCACGCGATTATTTATCCTAATCTTTCTCAGTTAGCGAAGTCTTATCTTGCTTGTCCGCCAACTAGTGTTGAGCGTGAGTGTCGTTTTAGTGGTTCCGGCCTATTACACGATGAAAAACGAAGTAACCTGACTGGTGAAAGAGTAGAAAAATTGTTATTTTTAAAGTTCAACCTGCCAATAGTAGAGTTAGTAAGTTATAGTCAGAGAGTTTAAGCCTCCGTTTCCGAGCAGAACGATACACAGAGGAAAGAACTAGGGACATATAGTATGCCGATAGAAACGGGGAACTCTTGCACGAAGGTGTTCCCACACAGGATCAACGCGCATGGAAACGGTAAGTCAGAAAAGAAGAGGAAGAACAGAATAAAGCATGAGCAAATAGGAGTATGAAATCGGAAGGAAGCAAAGTGGGCACGAAAGACAGACGTCCCGACGGCCGAGCTAAGGGCTAAGTTAACATACATGATCCCCCTGGGGCTGCCGGGCCCCATAACATAGGATGGGCGAACCTAAACTAACCAAACCCTATAGCATAGGGCCCATCCTATGACCCTGAGGGAGCCAATAGTAGAATTTAACTATTAAATACTTGGAGTTTATACTTGTACTAGCAACAGCAATAATGGCTTGCATGCATTGTAGTGAATCTAGTCAATCTACTAGTAAATAATCCTCTATCAAAGGGCGGTGGTTGGGGAAAGAGGTGGGCGGGTCGCTATGGCTTAATTCTTACAATGAATTCGAATAGTCCTCTCCAAAGTCTAGACTCCAGACTGTAAGATCCAAATAAAATGCCATATTACTTGCGAAGAAAACTCTGACCAAACATTCGCTATTCGCATTCGCGAATATCAAAGCAAAATATTCGCATTCGAGAACGTTAAAAAACAGACATTCGGTCCACCTCTAGTGGACACCTATTCTCTATGTTCAATTCGAAACTAATGATTCCTTCGTCTTCGTTCTCGCCACACGCAGCCTTACTCTCATCACAATATTTGCCTTAGAAGTATTTTTACTCATCATGTCGCTGCAGGACGTTGAATATTTCTGACCTTATATTCGCATGACAGCGCGCCCCCCATATTTCTCTTTCCCATCCGACCGGAGAAGAACGCGGTGGTTTTGCCGATGAATGTTTTTACAGCAATCAGTCCATCTAACTTCGGGGAGGCAACCCACCTGATGTTTCTAGGAACACATTTGTGCCAGCAGAAGAGTGAGCAGGGCTGTGGACATTTGTCTAAAGAGGTCATAACTTAAATGTGTGTAGAAAAATACCAGCTGCCTCTGCACCAACATTGCCTCTCGTTTGTTACTGCATAGTGACTAATTCGACAGCTGTTGCGCCTGTGACGATAATGTTATAAACAAGGCAGTAATTGAGGCTTTATTTCTTTATCTCGACTTCTGTCAGTCTGTGCATACGTGATTTTGGCATTGAAAAGAAACAAAGTTTTCTGAGAAAATAGCAAATGCAAATTTGTACCTAGCTATTGGAATATATTTATTTCGTTCCTGGTTTGGCTAATTGCGCCTGTGAAAAGCCGAGTAAGAAAGACAGCTGTGCAGTCACACAGAAAGCTTAAACAAATTTCACTCTCATTCAGCCTGTGGTATTTTAATTAGGGAAATATGCTTGAGTAACACGCGTATATTTTAAACATTTTCAGTAAGTCTAACGACATTCACAAATTGCATTCAGTATGAGTAAGAGAGGCACCGTTACAATCTATAGTTAACAAGTGTTCTCACAGTCGGAATGTAAGTTTCCTAGCTCTTTTTTCTACAGTAAACTTTTCGCTACGCTTTACAACAAAAACTAGGTAACTTCCGTGCAAGGTAGCGCCACGCAGCAGGGCGCTTGATGAGCTGCATTGATAACCCGCACCACACGCTGCTATACGAGCTCGGTACACAGGTCGCGGCGTTTGAATAGTACGGCTTTACTACTCATGGAGATCTGGAGCAGTTGAGGCACATTATAAACTGCTATATTATGCTTTATATCTTACATTATACCAATATGATACTATACTTATGAGGAGCCAACAATTGGCATCGTCTAGGACTGCTGACCAGCTGAATCGAGTTAAATTCAGTTTTCTGACGTGTCAGAAGTTTTCGATTCGATTAAGGGTTGACGCCTAGGACTCGATTCAACAAAGTGAGGCTAGAGCAGCTGTCGGAAATTCTTCCAAGGCTTGACAAGCCTTGGAAAACTAATTTTGCGGGCGAATCGATGGCATCTTTAATTCACTGCAGTAATTATTTTTAGCAACTTACTGTGATTTACTGATGAGCAGATCATACTTTGTTTTTCATCTATTTATGTGAGTTATTTAAATGAAATTGTAGCCTATTTGTCTTCCAATAACTGGGTTGGTTCATAGCCTCTCCCACAAAACAAGAATATATAGAAATAAATCCACCCCGAATTCATCAAAAGAAGTTTGTTTATGCGGAGTTTTCGTCCCTGCTCTTAATTGAACATCCAACGTCGCATCGTCCTTTTGAAGTCGGGCGGCATCTAGGCAGAGTCAGGGAAGTATCAGCAGCTCATGATCTCATAAGTATTTTTTTCGGTAAGACTGTTGATGATCCCTCCATCATCTCATGTCGCATACTCGCTGTGGTTCTGTTCAGTTCTCGGAAACATTCCGCCAGTTATGTTTTCAAGAGACTTTATCTGGTCTGACTAAAATTATCCTATAAGCATATATATGAAGGACACAACTTACTTCCATTTTACTGAACAGGCTGCTTCCCTGTACAATGATTGAAATTTAATCTTGCATCATCAGTTAGCCATATTCAATTAATGCTATCCGCACGAATATTAAAGCTGGCGGTAAGGGGTTAGAAGGCCAGTCAAGTACAACAGTAAAACGTATATCTACACTGCAGACGTTGTAGTGCAGCCACCTCCAAGACAATTTTTTTTTTTTTTTCCCAGAAACTGTTTTGCGATTTTAGCTTCTGGGCGATGAAAAAATCCAGTACATAACCTTTACACTTGTATTGGTGAAGGGGCGAATATCCGAATCTGCATCCGCGGAACATCCGTACCTTTTTTGCCATCCTCATCTGTATCTGCATTCGCCGATGCTGAAATGGTATCATCCGCAATTGCATCCGCGGATGTCAAAAATGTAAACTGTAAAATCCGCTAAAAGATCCGGAGTAATTGAGTCACGGATGTGCAGGTTTATCACTGTGCGCTAAACTCCTCCAAGGCGCTGAAAACTACAGATTCTCATGTGGATTGAAATTTGTGTAAGCGCTGTCCCTGTCAACAAAGCACCATATAAGTTTTATTCCTAATAAAACGAAAACGTTGTGCATATTGCCACTGTGAGTGGGTGCGTGACTTTGTGATGGGGCGAATATCCGCATCCGCGGAACATCCACACCTCTTTTGAACACCCGCATTTGCATATGCTGATGTTGAAATGAGAGCATCCGCAATTGCATCCGCATCCGCGGATATCCCAAAAATTACATCCGACCCATCACTAACATGTAAACGTTCGTAGCATCAACACCCGTGAAGGAAGGTGGGTCTTCAAGTGCTGAATCAGCAGTTTTAGTAATTTTCACCTCTAGGTCAATCCACCTGACTGCCTGCGAAAGTTTTTCGGTGGAAAAAGATAAACATGAATGCATCCATAAGTCAGTTGTGGACGGCCTCTGAGTGTTGTTCAATAGCAGTTTTGGGACCTGTTGGTGTTGCTAATAACTGCTTTAAGTTGGCTTATTCGTCCCTTGCCAGCCGTGCATGCATGCAGTAATAATCATATGATCAAATGAAAACTATAAGATAAACACCGACGTCATTCAAAATTGCTCATGGCCATTTTTGATAGAGCGGGTAACTTCTTAAATACCAAAACGTACTAGGAGCAAATTATCCCCTGACATATGGATGTTTATTTCCCAAACGGAGCCTGCATTTGGCAGGACTGAAAGACTTTCGCTCCGGCACTCCACTGCCCCCAGGCAACCGTCCGGAGGTTGTGACTATGTGAGGCGGAGCGGGAGAGTTGTAGATTAATTGCTTTCTCTCGCATTCGCTCTGAACGATATTTATATGTTTTCACAGTTTTATTTGGAGCACATCCACAGAGCGACGTTGGAACTCGACGAGACCTGCCACCTGCCTCGTCTTCTGTGCCATTACGCACACACGCACGTACACGTGCCAGTGTGTACACGTTTGTGCACGTGCATATAGGCAGCTGTTTTGTGTGCACATTAGCTGTAACGTAAGCATTATTATGGATTAAAGATACGTTCGATTGGGAGTCAAAATTTAAACATTCGAGGCTTGACAGGTTTTTACTTGTCCAAAATTTTAGACGAAGTTCTGATTTTGCAGCTTTGAATCAGTGTTTCACGTGTTAGAATCAAACCAATTACGTTGAGCTAGCTGAAAATTCCAGTATACGGAACAAGTCTGGGTTTCTGGAATCTCAACGGTAACCGATTTAGAGTCAACGCCTGAAACCAAATTCAACTTTGTGCTGCTTAAATGTACACAGCAACGCTTTCGGATGCAAAGCGGAAAAAAATTCACCCATTTGACTCCCGTGAGGAACAACCTTAAAAAGCATATCATCGCAGTATAGCAACACCATAAAACAGTTATTCGTGAACTAAAGGCGAATTCACGCAATAATCTTTTGACGCCGTTGCATGTTTCTTTCCATTCCTGTAAACGGCAAAAAAGCGTACCAGTATTTTCGTTCTAATTCGAAAAAAAATGTCAAAAACTTTACAAGCGGCATTTGCTGTAAGGTTGCTGAAACGTTAGCTAAACTATCCGTAAATTCTTTTTCAAGAAACTTTTTTATTTGCTAACAAAATGCCTTCGAAATCTTTGTCGCACATTTTAGGGGCTGTAGAGCCTGTAGGTAGACTCCGAGATGCTAAGCAAAGATCCAAAATTCACAAAGGTCCAAATAAGTGTCTAACGACATTCTCCTAAACTGTACAAAGATACAAATGATAGTCTGAATCTACTGAACACTATGGTATTATGCGTAACACTAATAATTACACTATGGTATTAGGACCATATTTTGCAGCAACTTATATCTGTATCACGTCTAACTACACTGGCTTGTGGCTACTAGGTCTATATTCCGTTGGACTAAATTCGTCTCATGTCTATGTTTACTCCTCAAATGAAGGCTGTAACATCTCCTAATTCACGAGAGTTCATTACTTTATCGCTTAATGAAAACACGCTCGTTAATTCTTTAATGCGTTCATCGTTTTGGCAAAGTGCCATGAGAAAGAGACGGCAAAGACGCATCGTCGTTGTCCGCAGAAAAAAATTGCAGAGACCCCTAAACCCATTTTCTCTATCACACGTTTTCTCTTACTTCATGTTGATTCGTTTTCTACCGCTGAATGTTTTCTATTTGGATGAGTGACTTCTCTAAGAGAACAACGAACCGAAAAGTGTACTGTATACTGTACGGGCGAAGTTGCCGTTCTCTAACAAGACAATCTAATTATTCTAACATTTTTAATGATGACTGATTTCGTACCAATAATTGTCAGTACATGTTAGTAGTACTATCTTGAATAATATTTTAAATTATGTAACTTTTTTCACTTTGAAAATATTAATGAATTTGAGATGGATGCCCGAGACTGCCGAGGCAGGTTCTCTCTACAGCCATTTGAACGCGTTCTCTCAGCTAACCGTCTGGACGTTCTGTTGTGCTCCTTGAAGNTTATATTTTAAATTATGTAACTTTTTTCACTTTGAAAATATTAATGAATTTGAGATGGATGCCCGAGACTGCCGAGGCAGGTTCTCTCTACAGCCATTTGAACGCGTTCTCTCAGCTAACCGTCTGGACGTTTGGTTGTGCTCCTTGAAGCACAACTGCGTGTCTGCGAAAACATTACTTAAAATATTAGCTGCCTAGTTAGTTGGCTTAAGCAAGCGTGATTACATAGTACAGTTTATATTATGTATTTTTTTTTTATTTTCAGTGAATTACCATCTCGGAAAGCAGTGCACTATATTGCTGTTTAAGCGTACACAGCCTTGTGACAGCAACGTATTCGGACGCGACTCTGAGAAACTTGTTCACTTGACTATCATGTGAACCCGCCCTAACGAAATGTTATTCGCACTATTTGATAATATTGATAGTGTAGTAATAGTATACTATAGATAGTATTAATAGTGTAACTTCCTTTCTAGAACGAGAGGAGCTGGTTAGTTGGGCAACTAGAGACTGATTGGTCATTTTACCATTCACTGGTGTTACAAAGTTTTAAAAGACGCAGTACATTATAACTATTTCTTAAGTGATTTATTGCCTCTTTAGCGGAGGCAATGTCATTTTAGGATGAACAGATGATTAACTTTTGGGGGGTGTGGATTTATCNTGTTTGGTCATTTTACCATTCACTGGTGTTACAAAGTTTTAAAAGACGCAGTACATTATAACTATTTCTTAAGTGATTTATTGCCTCTTTAGCGGAGGCAATGTCATTTTAGGATGAACAGATGATTAACTTTTCGGGGGTGTGGATTTATCTTACCGTTTGTTCGTTTGCCTGCCTCTTTTATCTTGGTAATATAAGGGCGTCATCGTTTGGGCCCACCGAGACCGTAACTTAAAACTTGTTTTCATTTAAGTGCCTTAAAGTTCATTCGTTTCTCCAGATTTCGGAACGTTTTAATTAAACGAAACTAGTTTTCGTTTACGAAAGTTTGGTGGAATTTTCAACCTGCTCGGAAAGCAAGTTGGGATCGTCAAACTGAATCAGGATTAAGTTTTGAGCCTCATTTCTGGCAAAGATTGTTGCCGTGAAGTGGTTATTCGCGCATATTTAGTGATAACTACGTGGCTGCGAAGTAACAGAACGATTTCTCTGGAGCTAGAGAAGATTTTTTGAATATTTCTTTAGTGGTAGTGAATATTCCTCATCTGAATTTTGGCAGGCGCAGCAGACTTGCTAATGAAATTTAAATTGTTCACAAACATAGCATATTTTGCTTTACTTTGTGGATTAACAAGTGCGAGAAACGTCGATGTAATGATGGTTTGGTTACAATCAGACGGTCACGTGACCAAGTTTAGCAATCTGTGTTCGTTTCGTCAATGCTTAAATTAGCCAAATTCTAATAGGAAATTGGTGTTCGTTTCTTTTTTAAGTGGGCCTAAATGATGACGCCCTTTAAGTTATGGACGGATCTTTATGAAATTCGCATAAATGGTTAGGAATGTTACAATTAAAGAGCAAACGAGCACATTTTGTGGCGATTTATTTGTTGGTTTGTCTCTATGTTTGATTTTAGTTTTGTCAGTAATACTACTCAAACAGTTCTCAACGTATGAATTACTTGAATTGTTAGAAATAATAAGAGACACAAATGGAGAAATTTTGCTGATGAACTATTCGTCCGTGTATGTGTTTGACTAATGCTTGTCAAAATGCTTGTCAGAACATGACTCAAAAAGTTACTGACGGATCTTTAAGAAAATTACAGACGTTGTTACTACTGTCAAGAGAGACAAACGGCCAAATTTTGGTAATGATAGACAGGAAGTCCTTCAGGACCAATTTTAAATATTCTATAACACTGCTTTCCTTGACTAAGGAATGCACTCTCAGAGAGCTTCAATTCTTTGTGAAGCCTATTTATCAATTAGTTCTGAGTATAGCAAGCCAAAGACAGGAGAATTAGCTCTGGCGGAGATTCCACTATTACTTTATTGATGAATAAATCTGATATCAGATTTCGCTTCTGAAGAACACAAAATGCTATTGTAAATAAATGAGAGAAATATCGTCATAACGGAACCCGAGCCCTGGTCAACTGCCCCTGAAAAATTACAAGTTGAATTGGAACGCCATAGACGGTCTGCAGCAAACTAGAACAAGCAGCCAAAGAAAAAGAATACGAGCCAAATGACGCTGTTGCGGATCTAGCAGCTGCAGCACTTGATGGTCGTTTCCCTACAAATAACTCATATATATGAATTTGCTTGCCTATAGGATGTAGTCAGAGAGTGATATCACCGCAGTATATAAGACAAGCATAAATAGAGTACGTCAGTGTTGGTAATATAATAATTCTATATATACCCATAATGTTCAGCGTACGGTGCAGCTGATGGTCCGCAACAGAAGTCACTAAGTCACTTGGTTCGTTTTTTTTTATCTGCTTGTTTGGTTCTCTCGCTGTTGCTATTATTACCTCCGCCAAGAAGGTTATGTATTCATCGGGTATGTCTGTCTTCCTGTCTGTCATCAAGATAACTCAAAAAGTTATGGACGGATTTGGACGAAAATTTACAGGGATTGTTACGTATGTTATAGGAGGACCAAATGATAAACTTTTGCTGGAGATCCGTCCAATCGTGTGTTTGTCTGCCTCATTTTTCTCAACGCCATAACTCAAAAAGTTGTGGACAGATTTTTATGAAATTCACATGAGTTGTTAGGAATAGCACGAAGAGTAAATGACCATATATTTGTAATGCTGCCCTGGTTCGTTCGTTTGTCATTGTTTTTAGTTTTATGCTTGTAAGCACAATAACTCAAAAAATAATGACTGGACCTCTATGAAATTTATAGGATTTATTAGTAATGTTAAAAGACATACATAAATGATTAAACTTTATTGCAGATTGGTTGGTTCGTTTGTATGTTTGACTCATGTTTATCATAATGTTTGTTAGCAGCATAACTCAAAAAGTTATGAACGGGTTTTCAAAAAAAAATTACTGAAGCTATTAACACTGTTGACGGGCACAAATGATTATATGTTGGTGTTGATAGAAATAAAATCATGGTCTCAGAGCCAATTTTAATTTTTCGTAACCTTCGCCTTGCTTGGCGGAGTTATGCGCTCTCAGAGTGTTCTAATTATTATTATGATTGTCTAATATCCAGCACCGCTACAATATTTCGTTTATTGATAATTATTATTATTGTTAATAAATCACACCAGACTGGCGACGTGGGAACGGAGAAACTCCATGAGGTTAACAAACCCCCACGCAACCAGCCCAGCGGGTGAAGAAAACAAAAGAATGAAAAAAAGAAGATCCGAGATCACAGAATAGCTCTGTGTACAGATCGTTTAAAGCTGCCAATACCAGCACCAGCAAAGACAGAGCCATCAAGGCCATTCCAATCATCGATAATCATCCAAGTCGTACGAAAGTGTAGCATGCAACACTTGAGCTAACACGTATATGCAGTGCATATTTTATTTATGACACAATTGACAATTACTGCCGATGCAAAACAGTTGCAATTTAATGTTCCGTGGATGATGGTCACTGCACGGACTAAGGCACTTATAATTTGCTATTCTAAAAGTTACTGCTACACTTAAAGTCATCAGTGTAATTATCAATTAAGTATTTTTCTCGTGGATGGCAATAGTTCATTCCATCTCTGTTACCATTCTGCTTTTTCCTTCTTAGTTAGCGCGACCGTGACGCTTTTATCAGTACTAGACCACAAAAGGCAACCCTTCTGCTGAATAACTCATGAAAATATTTATTTGAAAACATCTTACAATCCCATCGAAAGAGTTCGCAATTCTACAAAATTCACCACCTCCACAAAGTCCACCAAAAACACTAAGGTAACCGAGTTCAAAAAGGCCCGTGACCAGGCCTATGCTAATTAATAACCCGTTAATAACCCGTTCCCCAAGTTGTATCCTGGATAGGATTTTGGGAAGGCTTCAGACAGACGGACGGACTGACGAACTGACGGACCGACGGACTGACGAACAGACAGCTCTCATGTTACAGCATAGATTAGATAGAGGAAAATTAAGATATCCTTGATGCGGCTTGAGGAGGGATCAATATAAGAGAGTAAGAGAGTCAAGTTCAAGTTTAAGCTGCAACTGTTCACAGGTCTTAGGTACATAGATGATTCACTGCCTGATGGAACATTTTTCACACTTCGTATGCATGATACTGGTCCGAGGGCCTCGCAATCGAAAAACAATGATTTTGTTCTGTGGAATTTTCTCAGGTTCCTTCAGTATTCGATAGAGGAAAATTAGGCTACCCAAGATACAGTATCGCTCCTCGTAGGGCAAGGGTAGAAAATCTGCTGTCTGACTTGGAAAATATTTTCAAACTTCATATGCATGATACGAGTCTGCGATATCACTGAAGAACATTGCCTTTGTTCTGTTGAATTTGCACAAGTTCCAACTAGTCCGGGACTTCAGTCATGAACGTTGGTGTCTCTAACGTGGAGTTGATCCCTAACATACTCCTCTACACGGCCTCAAAAATACATATTCTGAGCAAGTTTCTGAACAATCAGACCAGAGTAAATTTTTGCCCATGCTCCCTCTAAAATGTACCAGTTGCGGAAGTTCTACCCGATTTTTTTCAACGTCTTCATCATATGGAATAGGAAAATACATGGTAGAGCCGTGAAAGAGAAATGTACGCAGGCACCCCCTTAGAGTCTGGACTATTACTCATTATGTGAAATCCAATCGATAATTTTCAGGCGACTGTCCGGTACCGATAATACCTGACACCGCCTCTGTAAGCAACAAGTAATTGCTTTTTATTTTCGATTAGGTTAAGCAGCAAAACACGCGACGAAAGATACAGAGACAAGAAGCTTGGCACGTGCAGTAACCTGAGCTTCAGGCTGCTATACCTCCTGCTTTTGTTGAGGCCGTCTGCAGCCCCTCGAATGCGAAATTTAGCGGCGACGGAATGGACTATGGAGTGTGTGTCCGCACTTCGAGCCCCGGGAGCAGCGTCTGTTCGAGGCTGGGAGCTCAGTGCGTGTCGTACTGTTTCCGCATCACGCTGTGCAACGTTGCGAGCTGAGATTTTCTGCATTGACTCTAGGGTGATTCTTAGGCATGTGACAGGGCCGCACGAGCCCAGCTCTACAAGCAAACAAAAGTGCAAGCACACACACATGGATGTTCCTTGTTATGTTTTGACTGCATATCCTCAGAGTCGTCCAACCTCGTAGAACGAAGGTCAGGCGACCATAACGCTGCCAAATATGCGCCTACTGCACCGCCGCGCGCACCCTAACTTCTGCCGTCCGTGTCATCCATCTCTGTCGGCCCTCAGCCGCCCACGGCCCCGTCTGGTGCGTGCGTTCGTGAAGAAAATGTCATAAGAACTTGATTGTTCAAGGCATTTGTACCGATCCTGCAGACTGCACGCACCCGCGCCCTGGATTTATTCAGTGGGCCATTCTTTAACCTGTACAGTGTACAGAGTACTTCAAACGACAGTAACGTCTGATAGTTTACAATGAACAAGGAGTAATGATGTTCTTAGCTTATAATGGACACTGGATAATCGTCTGTCCAAGTCCTTCAAGCGTCATAAATCATGTTTCTTTGAGATTGTAAAGTTTTTTTAGGTTCAAGACATTAAATCTGGGCCCAGAATGAGATTTGCTAACGTAACAGCATAGTCACTAACAATACCTTTATGTTCTCCTCTGTTGTAACTAATAGTAAAGGGCTGGACCCTCCAAGTTCATGGGTAAGACACAATGCGTCTGGCCAGTGAAAAACTCTTTGTATTCAGCTATGATCCTCTGTACTCCTCACGCGCCAAGCTAAGCCTCCTCCCTGGCTGAGCGCTCTAAGAATATTGGTTTAAAACATAGCATTTACTCTGTTGCGACAAAGTTAACTTAGTATATTTGATTATTATTGTTTATATATATATATATATATATATGTTCACCATTGCTTTTTATCGAGAGTAAGTGTAATATAAGAAGCTCCTGTTATGTAGGTCTTGTAAAGATACAAGGAATTTTCTGGAAATATGAGGTGCTTAAGCTATATAAAAAAAAACTTACAAGTCGTCATTGTGAGATTTAATATGGTCCGAACTTCACGAGCTTTTATCTGGCTTGATAAACTGGACTCTGGAGCCGAATCCTTCAAAGTGATGTTGACAACAGGGGCCATTGAAGATAGTGGTCTCCCGTAGCCGCGAGTACTGTTCAAATGTGGACTCGAAGCGATCTACGGCTCAATACAGCAGAGGTAAATATTGGAGCACACAGTGCAGTTCTGGAACTTCTGATAATGTAGAAGTAAAGCTTAAAGCGAGTTAGCAGCGGAAATATTCAAACGAAAGTTTGCTAGGGAGGCAGAGATGGAGTAAGGGAATGGTAGGTTAGATTGAGTAGGTAACGATTGAGCAGAGAAACTAAAAGTAGGTAAGGGAAGTAAAGGTGAACTATACTTACATAGGTTAACGAGGTAAAGAGGGAGTATTTTAGGGTACGAAGACCAAGGTAGGTGAGACAGTGATTAGGTATTAAGTAGGAATGCAATACGTCACGCTGGAGAGATAAATGTTACTAGGCGAACTAAAAATCTAGAAGGTATGATAAAAGTTAACATACTGGAACTAAAACAACAGTAAGTGAAGAAACGTTATTGTAGGAGATCTGCTGCATGTAAATGTTGGGTAGATGAGTAAAAGTTGAAGCATGTGAGGTAATAGTCGGGTAGGCACCGTTGGTGATTAAAGTATGAACTTGATGAACTGAATAAAAATGAATTAGGTAGAGTAAAACTAATGTAGGAGAAATAAAATGTGAAGGGGAGCACAAGCAGATCAAGTAAAAGTTAGGTAAACGAGACGATGGTTAACTACATAACTAAAGATTAGGTAAGAGAAATATTATATATACAGTTCAAATAGAACGGATAAAGGTAAAACAGGGTTCGAAAGGCTGAATTAGAAGGTAACTAAAATTCAAATGTGGGAAGTAACGATTAGGTAGAAGGCTTAAGAGGTAAATAAAGGACATGCAACTTCACCTACTCTCTCTCCCCAAATGCTCGCTATGCCCCTCAGGGCTCCCTGCCAAGCCTCCCTCGCACGGAAGTGCACATGGTTCACAACTCCGTCCATCAACGACAACTTTACGGCACCCAACACTTGGGACCGCCAGTAAGTGCTGTCCCGTCCCCTTAACACTTGGGACCGCCACTAAGTGCCGTCCCGTCCCCATAACACTTGGGACCGCCACTAAGTGCCGTCCCGTCCCCATAACACTTGGGACCGCCACTAAGTGCCGTCCCNNACTAAGTGCCGTCCCGTCCCCATAACACTTGGGACCGCCACTAAGTGCCGTGCCGTCCCGTCCCCGTAACACTTGGGACCGCCACTAAGTGCCGTCCCGTCCCCGTAACACTTGGGACCGCCACTAAGTGCCGTCCCGTCCCCGTAACACTTGGGACCGCCACTGAGTGCCGTCCCGTCCCCATAACACTTGGGACCGCCACTAAGTGCCGTCCCGTCCCCATAACACTTGGGACCGCCACTAAGTGCCGTCCCGCTTTCATAACACTTGGGACCGCCACTAAGTGCCGTCTTGTCCCCATAACACGACTATACCATTAGAAGTAACTGAGCCCCAAGCGCATCAGCTCTTCTTTACAGTATTCCCGTGCATTGAAATGAAAATTTTCGAAATCAATGATCCATGACCAACATACGAAAGCTTTTAGAGGTGTCCAAACACCCCAAGCGGTTAACACAAGATTAGAAAGATATTTATGCCGCTACGTACCGTAGCAAAGAGAGTTCTCTGATTAATAAAAGCAAAACGTCATCTCTACACACAACTGTTGAGGTTTTATGACAGTGAAGTCCTGCCTAATACAGAGCATTTGGCTATGAAAACTAAACGATTCTTGGGTTTAAATATTTAGCTTCGGTTCTTCTTCGTATGTCCTTCGATTTCGATGAGGACCTGTGCTAGCAGACAGCAATAAAATTATATCCACTGGAATAATTAATAATAATAATAATAATCTTTATTAAGTACTCATAGACATTACAAAATTGGAATGAAATATGGTACACAGGAGAATGTTTCTTATTTCTAGGTTAC
>LQNS02277603.1:8719880-8770242 GCA_001587735.2 Parhyale hawaiensis | reverse complement strand
TCCAGCTGCATTTAATTTTGTATGGATACAGTCAATGAAGATATTGAACAGAATGGGAGAGAGTAGACCTCCTTGTCGTATACCATTAGTCATGCAAAACGCTGATGACGTTATCGCCCCCCATTTTACATAACATTTCTGGGTTAATTGTTTGGCTTGGTGCATACGGAGCCGAAAGGAGTACCTTAGGCAAAACCAGCAGCAGCTCTGCGTATTGTTAGTACTGTTGTTGAACAGGATTCTCTAGAGTAGAAGTGGATGCGCTGAATGCGAGAAGGGACACCTCTGACCACCCACAGCCACTTTCAGCCCCAGCCAGAGAAGTACAAAAGACTGGGCGCCGCAGACCTCAGGCCATTTTTAAAGCATGTGGCTGGTCGACAAGTGGCCGTAAATGACTTCGAGGGCCCACCTCGGGTGGATACTTGACTGATTATAAGTTCTGAGAAAGTGATATGTTAACAGCGCTTAATTGAGTATACGTTAATTAACTCTAGTGTAACGTTTGAACTGGGGAGTTTTGACAGTTATGCAGATCATATCTAACCTGGGGCTGCCTCTTCACTCTGATAATTGCTTCTTTGTCCGTCCACAATCCAAAATCCATCAATATAGATTAATAGTTACCGCTGTGGAAACTATCAGGTAGCCCATAAAATTCGTGAGCTTTTGTAGTGCACTTCTCTATAAAGAAAACACGAACTTTCCTAGTTACCTCATATTATATTCAACTTGGCAAATTTACTGTGACATTTTATTGCCTAGTTGTTTTTTTATGACCACGTTACCCATTATCGATAGTTTGCCATCAAGCAATCGCCGTTTTCTGAAAAAACAACAGATTGGACCTTCGGAAACACAAGAGCTTTAGCGTTCTCAAATCGTATGGGCAGTATCCATAACCAATAGAATAGATCGAAATTTACTGTTGTTAGCATCTTCGATAGACTAGAAGTGTGGTGGACGGTGGAACTTCAGCAGCACAGAGATACAGGCAGGACAAGGGATCAGTGTCAGACCATCAAGAGGGTCAGGCAGAGGCACCAACCTAATCAATCAACGATCTGGTGTGGAGCCCGGAAGTACCTGTTGGGGAGCAGGAAGTCAACTGGCTCTGGATGGAGTACTTCAACAATCTACTCAATGGACCATCACTGGGGTAGGAAACAGATTACGGCCATACACTGGGGATTTCGGGTGAAGAAAGGGAGCCATCTCTGGAGTAGATTGAAAGCATCTTGGAAAACTTCAAGAAGAATAGAGCTCCACGCTAAACAATATTCCAATTAAGTTGCGGCAAATAACTGGTGAGAGAATCAGAGAACGGCTCGTAAAGTTTACGCAGCGGATGTAGAAGAAGAGATTATACTAGAGGCCTTGAAGTCTGAGTAAATAATTACCTTACACAAGAATGATGACAAAAACAAGTGCAACAGTTACAGGAGCATCACGCTCTTCTCAACAGGTTACAAGCTGTTCGCCAAGGTGCTGGCGTACCGACTGCAATGACATTACCCAATGCTCATCGGTGACCACCAGACGAGGTTCATGAAAGTAACGCCTACCGTTGACCAAATCTTTGTGATTCGCCAGTACTGGTAGGGGAAAACGAAATGCTGCCGCATGTGTTTTTTTTTTCAAATTGTAGACATACGACAGCGTGCACCGCCCCACACTGTAGGGATTACGACAGCAGTAAGGATTCCAGTAAGCCTTGTGAGATTGACGCATGTCTGCCATGAGGGCTGCAGTAGTAAAGAACGGTGGGCGCTGAAGAACGCCTCTGGGGCAGGCTGGCCGGTTTTCACTGCAAACATGGAGGTCTACGCGAAGATCATCTGACCCGGTGTGATTTTCGAATGCGATACATGGGGCAGACGCTGCCATTAGCTAAGAGACTTGAAGTATTTGAGAACAGCATGTCGAGTATATATCTGCAAGGAAGGCCTGAGACCCCAAAAGGGAATGAAATTATAAGTCTGGCCATGGACTTTTATCACGAATATTCGGCTATATAAGCATCATGTAATTCTCCTCGAGTAAAAATTACTACAGCTCTGTAAGGATCAAAGGAGTCGAACAAGGACTGTTAGTTAGGCAACATGTAGGTAGTATAACTATAAAATTAGATAGTTTCTCGTGCCTTATAAAAATATATTCGTATACACTTTGTTTTCATCAGACTTGCCAAACAATAAAAGTCAAAGCCCTGTTTCTGTTCTTTGGCTCGAGATGTAAGCGTGCTCAAAGTGAACGCAGTTCAAACTAGAGCACTCTGAGGGTGCATACCTCCTCCAAGCAAGGCAGCGCTAATGAAAAATTCAAATTGCTCCCCAAACTAGCGTTCCTCTTTATCATCACTAAAATTTGGTCATTTTTTCCTCTTGACAGTAATGACAGCTTCTCCTTTTTTCAAAGATTCGTCCATAACTTTTTGAGTTATGTTCTGACAAACAGTTTGACAAATATTAGTCAAACACACAAACGGACAAACCGATCATTACCAAGTTTTTGTCATTTCTTACATTCCTAAACATTCCTTCAAATTTAATAAAGATCTGTTCATAACTTTTTGAGTTATGTTAACGATTTACAACGTATATCCATGCACTAAAAGTAAGTCCTACAAGAAAAACTCACACCAAAATTTATAGAGCTTTACTAATGAGCTGCTTATTGTAAGAAATAGGCTACGACAACAATATTGTGATAATATACAGTAGAAAGATGTTGGAATATTTTAGCCAGCTTCGTGTAGTCTGTAAACAAACGAAAGCCAGCGCCATCTGGGTACACAGAGTCAATACGTTGAGTGTCTCAGAGTGGCAGATGAGCACAAAAACGCCACCAGAGGGCGTTGGTGTCGCGACACCAAATTCAAGAAGCCGAATATTTGTCACCGCTCGGAATTATCGGGAACAGACAAAGGGAAAATTTTTCCGGAGCATCAAAGATAGGAAGGAAAAAAGAAATTTCAATTCTCCCGTCATGTTGAAATTTTAGTTACTTAAATGCTAATAGAAAGAGAAAGTTCGATCTACAGATGGTGCATGGTGTACAACAGTGAGAGACATTGGTTGTGTTCTTCTGTCCCTGCCCTCAAGATCGTTAGGTGCTTCAGTTTGGAGAATGTTAGGTACAGAACTCGTAAGTTTAGTCGGTGTCTCTTGCCCTGGTCTGTTTCGGTTTGGAATTCATTGCCGGCATTAGCTTTCGATCGTGTCGGCCTGCAGGAGTTTAAGTCAGCTGTTAATGGCTTGCTGTAGAATTTTCCTTAGCAGCGTTTCGGGTTTCCCGGTGGTGCATAATGATTCATTTGGGTTGCATTTCCTGTCCGTAGTGACCCGAATGGAAAGTTTTTATTAAAATAATCTGTATAATAATTCTGCAGTAAGCCCCATCCGTCAGTCCGTGCTTACGCGCGTCCAATGTGTCTGTACATTACGCTTTTCAGTATTAGATAAGGGGAAACTGCATTTGCAAGAAGCTCTGATTTTCACTGGAAGGAAAATTAACCTTCGCTGTCTTCTTATCGCTTCTTGAAAATAATTTCAGTCAGTTTCGAAGCAAAGACAAGATCATTTCACCCGGATCATATGTACCGATTTTCTTTTTTTTTTCACGACGAATTACGTTCGCTCTGATGATGGCAGATGAAATTCTTAATAGGGCCAGATGTACAGCTATGTAGGATACGCTCTGGGAGCCCAGAGCGGGTAGTGTTGGACATCTTGACTCTAAACTATTTATTACAGTGAATGTTCTTCGCCAAGAAAATACAATGGCAACTTCAGAACAAAGGGTTACGCTGCTGTGACTGAAAAAATTTGCCGAATCTGGTGTATTTTGCTGTATAGCTATCGCATCAAAGCAGAAATTTGTGGGCTACAGATCAATATCCACGAGTCCCGTAATAGTGCAAAAAAATTGGGATTTACCGACAAAAATTGAAAAGTGTAAGAATTTGAAGTGCTACATTATCTGTCAACTGGGGAACAGAGCTTAGAAAAGGCGTGCAAATTCACAGAAAAACAATGCAAGAATTACCGTTGTACATCTTTGTATTTATCAAGACACAAATATGAATTCTTTTCTGGCAGAACAAATGCAAGATGCGCAGATGCTAACAGAGGTTATACGAGGTGTTAGGTAGACGGACTGCGGAACTGTAGACAGGGTTAAGCGGCTGACATTACTGTAGTTTAGACTGGGTGGGTTAAGTTAGAAACGCTGCCTTAGGTCAAATTAAGGTAAATGAAAACACTAACCGTGGAATTTCCACGAGTTTCGCTACTAATAACAATATTAATAATAATAATCATCATAATGATAACGGTATGGTTCTTGCTTTTCGTGTATTCATATAAGAGGTAACTTAGCCTAAGTAAGACTGGGGTAACCTGTCATGCCAAAAAATTCAGTCCCTTTCAGGTACGGCTATTCCCACTTACGGTGTCATTAATTACCTCCGCCAAGGAGGTTATGTTTTCGTCGTGTTTGTCTGCCTATTTGTCTGTCTGTCACAAGATAACTCAAAAAGTTATGAACCGATTTCGTTGAAATTTACAGGGATTGTTAGGTATGTTAGGAGGAACAGATGATTAACTTTTGGTAAAGATATGTCCATCCGTTTGTTTGTTCGTTTGTTTGTTTGTCTCATTTTTCTCGATGCCTTAACTCAAAAAGTTGTAGATTGATTTTGATGAAATTAACATGAGTTGTTGAGTATATAACAAAGACTATATGACCAAATTTTTGTAATGATCCGTTTGTTCGTTCGTTCGTTTGTCACTGTTTTTAATTTTATGCTTGTTAGCACAATAACTCAAAAAAAAATTAATGGATCTTCATGAAATTTATAAGGGTTGTTAGTAATGTTAAAAGACATAAATGATCAAATTTTGGTGCAGATCGGTTCGTTCGTTTGTATGTTTAACTTATGTTTGTCATAACGTTTGTTAACACTATAACTCAAAAAGTCATGAACGGATCTTCAAGAAAATTGAACAAGCTGTTATTAATATAAAAAGGCACAGATGATTGAATTTTGGAGTTAATACAAAGAAAAATATGGTTTCAGAACCAATTTAAATTTTTTGTTACCGTTGTCTCACTTGGCGGAGGTATGCGCTCTCAGAGTGCTCTAGTTGGCTTTTAAAATGGCCAGTAAGAGGAAGCCCAATTGGTTTCACTTGTCTGGAACAGGTGCACTGGCTTCGATTAGTTGAATTGAGTTATAGGCTTTGGACCACTACTCTTGAGACTCCCTAAAGTCAACCCTATTCGGTAAAATAGACTTTTCAGACTCTGTAAGTGTGGTCAGGCTGCTGGTAACATCTGCAACACGATTCAAAGCAACGACACTATTCGTCTTGTCTGAATTTCCAAACAAGTCCTGCCTCGAACGTTTGATTTCACCGACCAATTGATGACGCCAGTAATCACAAGGCTAAGCAAGGCTCACTAGTGAAGCGGTTACATAAGCGGCGGCAACAAAACAGGTTAAAGGGAATTACGTCCATACTCTATAAAGACGTGCTCCATTCGCCCACCCCGACTGATGTATTCTGATCCCACTAGCTTTATCTTGTCTTTAACTTTCAATTCCCCTATGTACCAAGTCCTGAACAAGTTCTTTATTAAAACCAGCTTATCTCAATCGAAGTAGGTAAACCAAACTTACTAATTATTGCATGTGGACGTTGTGAGATAAAGCAGGTTACTATTATGCTTATTATATTATTTTATATGCCTGTCCCGAAGATAAAATGGCGGTTTCCTTAGTCTTTTTCACCAGAGTTAATACAACTGCTGGAACCAGCAGAAAACTCTGAGAATGGCTTATAAAATTGTTCCGATAAGGCACTTTTATACACTAAATAATTCCATATTATTTATAGTTATCATCGCCATTAAAGTTTTATTAATCCAATACCGCATGATGTAAACCTTTATTACTGCTAAGAATTGCACTGTAAGGACGCCTTCGATTAGTCCTCAGGCGCTTGCCTTGTCCCAACCTTGAGGCAGAAGCTCTGGCGTCTCGAATCGTGCTGCAAGCAAGTGCAATAAACAGCCCATTGCTTTCAGCCTGCTGGAAACTCTACTTTACTGAGTTGGACGGGTTATTTGGAAGTCTCATGATGAATTGACCAAGAGTCAACCCCTGAAGGTCAATTCTGCAGGTCGAAGCCAGACCATCTTGTCTAAAGTGTCAGGCTAGTCAAGCCTCGAAGACTTAATTTCAGCACCCAATTGAACACGCCTCCAGCATCATCCAGAAAAATGGAAACTGTTCGTCAATGGTCTTAAAAAACGAATTATATGGACAGTATGTTTTATGTGCTGGCTACTCTAACCCAAACATATCAAACATAACTGAGTTGCTTCTTTCGAGATTGAGCATGAGATTCTAACGCTCTAATGCAGGAATTACTCTTTTATCACCAAATTTTATCATTCTATCATGTACAAAGATTATAAAGATATGGAATACTGCAATTTTGTCAAGAAAAGCGAAGAATGAAGGCCAATGTAATTTCTCTGAGCTTGGAAAAGAGTTACAGTGAAAGCGCAGATACAAACCTTTCAAGCTCGAGCAAATCACGTCGCATTATTTGATTTTCAAAGGAGCCATGAGCGGCACCTTGTCGCTGTCAAATTGCAAAAACATCGCCTGTTGCTCCGTGTAATTCTTCTTAATTATTAATCCGTAGCGTCAGAGGAGCCACAGAGCCGATGCCAAGCTGCCTAAAAACTTTCTCTCTGCTTCTTATGAACGTAAACAAATGAGATGGTGAGTGGCGTGAGGGGTACAGATGAGGGGCAGAGTCTCCGATGTTGTATGCTCAGATAATATCACAGTGAACCAAACGCAATTGCGTCGACTCTACGCAATTGCGTTTGGGTTACTTTGATATCGCCGTAGAGCCTGTGCATTAGTTTCTCAGTTACGCTCTATGGTACCGCTATCAGTAAATTAGTCTGTAGGCCTAAGCCGTACGCTCAATGTCCTGCTGTGGAAAACTTACGTTATAACATAAGTTGGAATGCTAATAAGAATTGAAAGCCAGCACTTGATGGAGATATCAAATGGCATAGTTAATAAAAAGCTTCTACCAAGTCCGACGAGCCCTACAATGCTATTCGATCGCTCCAACTTTGACGGCTGACAAAATGTTTGTTTCTCGTGTGCAGTGACACTCTCAGAGTATTTATAGCACAACCAGCGAATAATATGCTACAACGCCCTGGCTATTACTGACGAATATGTAGTGTAGTTGCACATGAGGTGCCGCAGCTTCATCCCTTTGTAGAGCAGTACAAAAGAAAGATAATTTGCGAAAAAAAAAAACAGAACCTACGCTTCACTTGCAAAAATATCAAGTTGAATATAAGTCTCGTTTCTAAATCTTCTCCTGAGTAGTCGCCCAATACACCCTGCCTGTCATCTTAAGAACAGCTATGTTTCGAAGCCTTCCCATCTGACTTTCCAGCACCTTATTGTATAGAGACAGAAGGTAACTGTCGTCTATCTTAATGTATTTTATACCATGCACAATTCACCACATGGTACCATAGTTCCAAGTGAAAGTGCAATGCATGCAACAATAAGCTTACCTACCTATTGAATCACCCCTAGAATAAATGTGATTTTGAAACCGATTTCCATAGATGGTAGACAGTAATTCAACAAGGAATAATGCAATACCATCGTATGAAAGTGGATAGAGCAATACTATAATACTATTATTCCACGAGTAACATTTTAATGTCACCACTTATAACCTTTTCCTCAAGTTTCATTACCTTCGCCAAGGAGGCTATGTTTTTGTCCATATATTGTCTATCTGTTTGACTGTGTGTCGCCAGATAACTAGAAAAGTCATGCACGGATCTTCACGAAATGTAGAGAGACTGTTAAGAATGTTATGAAATACATGTGACTAACTTTTGATAACGATCCACTCAACCATTTGCTTGTTTGTTTGTCTGCCTCTTTTTTCCCCACCAGTAGCGTAACTCAACAGTTATAGGCGGATCTTAATGAAATTTTCAGGAATTTTGGGGGTTGTTTCGAAGAGTAAATAATTATTTTTTGTCTTGATCTGTTTGACCGTTGGCTTGTTTGTCTCCATGCTTGTTTTGATATTTGTCAAAAACATAACTTTAAAAAGTTATAAACGGATTCTCTTGAAATGTGCAGGAACTGTTATATACAGTATATATGTTGAAATACAAAATTTATAAAATTTGGTGATGAACAGTTCGTCCGTTTGCATGGTTTCTAGTTTTGCCTAATGTTTGTTAAAATATTTTTCAATAACATACGGTAGCTTAAAATGTTATGAACAGATCTTCATAATATTTGTATAAATTGTTAAAAATTTTAAAATATATAAATGGCAAAATTCTGGTGATGATCGACTTGTTCGTTTGTGCATTTGACAAATGTTTGTCACGATGTTTAACAGAACATAACCCGAAAAGTTACGGACGGATCTTCAACAATATTACAGAAGCTGTTACTGCTGTCAAGAAGCACAATCCTCAACTGTTGGGGCTGATAAAAAATAAATGCTCGTTTCAGGGTCAATTTGTATTTTTCGTTAACATTGCCTTGCATTGCGGAGGTATGCGCTCTCAAAGTGCTCTTATTTTTTTCTGTTTTCGAGAGCATTTTTAGAAGTCTCAGTTGATGGCCCTTTGCGAGAGAGTATTGTAAAACCATTGTCGCGTTAAGTATTACCGCCGCCAATGAAGTTATCTTTTTATCGTGTTTGTGTTTGTCTGTTATTCTGTTTGTCGGTCACCAATATAACTCAAACAATTACCGACGGATCGCTACGAAATTTACGAAAATTGTTTAGCGGGTTAGGAGTAACAGATGATTAACTTTTGGTGGCATCCATTCAACCGTTTGTTTGTTTGTTTGTTTTGTTTGTCCGCCTGTTTTTTTATTATCAAAGCTCAAAAAGTTATGGACGGATTTCCATGATATTTACATGAGCTGTTACGTGTATAACGAAGAGTAAATGGATAAATATTGTGATGATCTGTTTGTCGGTTTGTTTGCTTGTCTCTGTGTTTGATTCTATGTTTGTCAGCAACAGAACTCCAAAAGATATGAACAGATCTTCAAAAATTTATAAAACTATTATTGCTATGAGGAGGCCAAAATGTTCAAATATTGGAGCTGATACCTTAATTTACCTTGATGATACTTCGGACGAGGTCCAGGTGGCGTTATGCACGCTACCCATCTTGCGCAGAGGTGATGCTGCAGTCCGTGACCAGCGGGGATGGCTAACAGCGAGTTATCTCCACAATTCACGTAGCCGCTCACAACAGGTTTATTACGCACTTTCAGTAAGTATGCGTCAAATAAGTTTTTTAATTTCACAGTCTCTGTACGGGTGACATTTCGGATGTGACGTGGCATTTTGTTGAATAATGTCGCACCCCGAACCGCGAAACTATTAGAATACTTTGTGGCCATTGCGTGCGGCAATTCGCACGTCACAAGTGCGACCAGTACGGCCTGAGTGTCTGGCCTGGATTTGTCCATTGACGTTGACAGTAATGCCTTATAGAATTTTTCAGACATATATGATCGTAAAGCGCTCGAACCTCCTTTGAATGGAGTACATTTGAAACTGAGCAAGTCTTTCGTGATAGTTTAAATCTTGCATACCCCGGATTTTGGCAGTAAACGATCTCTGGATAGCCTCGAGACGCTCTAAGTCTTTCCGTTTGCTTGGCATCCAAAGAGGTGAACCATATTCAATCCTCGGCAGTATCAGTTGTTTCCCTAATGTGAGCATTGTGTCTGCCTCTCGTGAAGAGAAAGTTCGAAGCACTCATACTCTCCACTTCTTGCCTATAGTAACAACTCGAGCCACGTGATCTTCAAATGTGGCATTATCTTGTATTCTCACCCCAGTATCTCTTGAAATTTGCTTTCTCTCGATTTCGCTCCCATCTCTCGTCTTGTAGGACGTAGATTCAGTAAGGGACAAGTTTTTCCGTACCGTAATAGTTCAAATTTTGATTCGTTGAAGGTTATGTTGTTAACCGATGCCCAGTGAAAGATGTTGGTTAGATCTTGTTGCACATTCCGTATGTCTGAGATTCACTGCACCGCTGCCAATAGCCGTGTGTCATCAGCGAACGATGACGGGACGGCAAACTTACATTGGTGCCCTTTATCATTTATCTGATAAAAAGGAAATCAGAGTTTCAGATCCAATTTAACTTTTTTGTAAACGTTGCCCTCTTGGGGGAGATATGCACTCTCAGAGTGCTCTAGTTTATTTTGTTTGAATCGTCTTCCAGCTATGAAATATTCATTATGGTACCTGAGGACACTGTTATAGAATAAATGAGGTTAAAGCACCTGCACCAACCAGGTTCCTATGCATCCTATGGTTGCTAACCAAAACGTAAACATTGATTCCAAATGATAGAAAATGATACGATGAAATTTCACTTTCGATACTCTGCAGCAACAGTTACGCAACATACCCGTGTAGCAACACATACATTATAAATTCATAATATTATAAGAGAGTTGTCTGTTTGTTACTGCTGCTCTTGTGACGTTCATTCGACTCGCATACTAAGGGCACCGAAAGCATTTGAAAATTGCAATCTAAAAGTTGCAAATTTCTTTTTTTTTTTCAAAAGAAATAGTATCTTCAAGCAAGGTGTTATAGATACTGAGCATCAAAATATCATAAGGTATATAAGGAACGTCGATGTCGTTTGGTGTCATCGACTACCACAAAAAATCGAGCAAGAAGGCTTGACTTATCAAGAACTCCGGACAATAACGTTGATTTTGTGTTTTAGAATCGTTTTGCAGGCGTTAGCAACAGTTCGTTGACGCTCAGGACGTGTGAAAACTCTATTTGATAGAGAAGTTCTGAATTTTTTGCACGGACTTCCGGAGAATTGCTCATGCTTAGTGAAGCTAATTCTAATTCGAATAGTTTGCCAATGACTTAAGATATGCAGGTTGTATCGATAAAATCGGTAGCTCTGCAATGACTGTCTGGTGTCATGCTGTAACTTTCATGCCCTTTTCGTACTCATAGCAATATGCTCATTCATAAGAATATGTCTAGGTATCATCAAATGCAAAAAGTATACTTACTCGAACTCTTACGCAGCGTAGTGGCAAACTATCGATCTCTTTTTCTTCTCTCGCTATTTCTGTTACCCACTGAATTGCTTCTGCAAAACACATCGAAGCAAAACTCTCCTCGCCATTTTCTATTATGCACAAAAATCAATCTCGCCGTCTTTCTCTCTGTCGCCGCTGCAACGGTCGAAGTACGGACTCTTCCGACAAGCCAGACGGTTCCGGTTCTCAACAGAAACAAAAAGAGATAGTGAAGAGCGGGTTATTGCGAGCGATAGGCTTACCTTCGTTTAATTGTCCTGCTCCGCTGCAGTGCTTCATTTGTTGCTAGGAGCGGGAGTGTTTGCAGCTTAGGGCATTGCAGCGCTACGCCATCATTTCTTAACCCTATATCTACTCACAGCTTTTCCAGACTTTTACTATTATCATGTTTATTGTTATTGCAACGTCTCCCCAATCGTAAATTTATAGGCATTTATCCGATTTTATCTGAAATTTGCAGGCATTTATCCGATGTTATCAGATACCGTTCACTATTTACTCGTAAGCAGCCGATAAATGTCTTTAAATTTCCGAATTGGTGTCCCGGAAGTCAGGGGACGAGTGATAGGAGCATTTACAGCTTTAAGCGAATCTAGGATGCGATGACTGAAGCGCTGCCGAAAGAACCACTATGAAAGTCATCCATGGCTAACCTGAACGCTTGAAGAACACGGATCCCAGCAATAAGCTTTAGGCCAGCGAGATTAGGCTATCAAGACCAACTAAACTTGCGAGTGTGGCTCCCAGCAGCCACCAGCAGTTAGCATCCGCCTCCTCTGCAGCGCATGTGCTACGAACTTTGTGGAGGTTGGATAGAGGAATGCACTAACGTTGCTATTATCTAATAACACTGTAAATGAGGCACTGACCCTTTCTTCGGTTAGCTGGTATTGATAGAAGTGAGTTGCCCTGGCTTCAAATGCCCTAAGTATTCCTTAATGAGTAGGCAAAATAAAAAAAAGGCCAGTGAAGCCAAGTGTAGGTTCAGTACATACGCTGCACATCGTTGCATTGAGTTATATATCTAGTATACCTGTCAATTATTTTCCTAAGAAACACTACTTCAAAACAGTAAATTCAATTGACAATTAATCATTAATTCTCTCAGCAGAGTAAAGGTAGCACGTACTATTTTGCAAGGTGGAATAACTCCCGTACATTTCCTTGAAAAAGTTCATGCCATCTTTCCCTAACAAAATTACTGGCTGCCTCAGAAATTAATTCTCTACATATTTAGAATGAATTGGTCATCAGACGGCCGCGCTTTTCTCTGCTGCAGAAACTGTCGCAGCTCCAGAAATCTCACAACGACCCATCAGGCCAATGCTGGAGTTTGCCAGTGAAGGGTCGGGATAAGCTAAGCCGGGGAGGGTTGTAACTGTCAAGTTACAGCTGTAGGTACAAATTATACATGCACATACTACATATATCTTTATGTACCTCGCCGAGGCTCAGTGAGGAAAGACTACGAGTATTTGTTGTGAACGAACCAAGCCTTTGCTTTGGCAAGCTCGAGCAGCTGCAGCTCAGCTATCTGAAAGTTCTGACCATCTGACGGTGCGCCCAACTGGCCACCAAAGGTGTTGTCTGCTTGCTCAAGAAAGCATGGGGCCAGGATCACATCTCAGGAGTCTTGGATTCTCATAACGCAGATGTTTGTCCGTTTGTTTTTCACTTGGCTACAGCTCCAATTAAGTTTCACCATTTGAATCGAGTTGCACGATTAAGTGTCCCGTCGTCTCAAGCGTCATCGGTGAGCAGTTAGCGGCTGAACTCTATCCAAATTAGCGCATCGAGAAAGCACGCGTGAAGGTCCGGACAATCTGAAGCTAAACGGACATAGATCAATATCAATGGCAGCGCGTGCATTGATGACATGGCTTAAGTCGCATTATTGGATCGCAGAAAGTGAAACAAACAGCAATAGAGCACAGTACTCTGACTGATTTACTCATGTCGGCTTCACTTATGCTGAAAGTTACTGCCTTTTATTACACAATACAAATCGCTTTTCTTTATAATATGGCGTGTTGGAGCTTGGAATATATCTATCATTGTTCTTCCTGTTGTTCTGTCTTTCCATTCAAACATCCGTCTCCTCTTTCCTTCTGCATTTTCACTTTTAGTACCACAGTATGTTACCTTTGATTATGCTAATAAATTTTTTTACTCTATTTTTCAAGATAAGTGTCTAACTTTGAAATATCAATATTAGCTAAATGTATGGCTATGTTGCAAATATAAACAGCAAATGTAAAATAATTATTTAGCCATTTGCTAACTTTATCATACAATTTGCTTATTTGCAAGTTTTTTACTGTTACCTCAGATTATGCAACAAGTTAATAAAACAGTCATGAGGAGGAAATAAATACAAGTGAACAGGAATATTTTTATTAAACGTTCAAAACCAAGAAATTATAACCAAAAAAATTGAATAAAACTGAAATAAGTGTTCAGTAACATGTTCTTTATTATACAATTTGCTTATTTGCGAGTTTTTTACTATTACCTCAGATTATGCAGCAAGTTAATAAAACAGTAATGAGGAGGAAATAAATAAAAGTGAACAGAAATATTTTTATTAAACGTCCAAAACCAAGAAATTATATTCAAAACAATTCAATAAACACTGAAATAAGTGTTCAGTAGTGGTAAACATAACAAGTTAATCTTGAACATGGTAACCTCCATTTCTCATTTTTTTATAAGGCGATTATCAACAGACTTTGTTAGGTTTGCTATTTCAGATGGTGGAATAGAATCTGCAGCTGTTTTTACTGCATTCCATAGGCTTACTTTGCTTGAAAACTGCCGACCACCTTCATAGACCTTCCTTTTGATCATTGCCCAGAGGTTCTCAATGGGATTTAAATCGGGGCTATTCGCTAGCCAGGTTATAATCTTTTTTTATTTAAATCCTCCATCCGCAAGTCAGTTAGCAGTGTATCGTTAACTCCTTCTGCCCCTTCAAATGGACCAATAAAGGTGTCACCTACTATCCCGGTCCAAAACATTACACCTCCACCACCTTATTGACGTTTATACCGTGTCTGTTGAGGTCGGTCATGGAGAACCCATCTAGACGCCCATACATCTGGACTATCAAGAGTGGCTCTGCATTCGTCAGTAAATATGACATTGGAGAAATCAGTTTTCATGTTTTCTTCGGCCCATTGACCTGATTTTCTTTATGAGTTTTTGTTAGGAGAGGTCGTTTAATTACCTTTTTTACTTTCCCTGGCTACTGCAAAACCTCACAGCTGGTCTTTCTGCTTGGTATTGGGGCTCCAGCGTCTTCAAATATCGCCTTACTGGTAGAAAGTTGTTTTCTAGCCATAGAAACATTTAAATATCGCATATTCCGAGCAGTCACTTTCCTCGTAGAGCATCTTCCGGAGTTTTCCGGTTGACTTTACCTTCAATTGCATAAGCCTTAATGGTTTGGTGATCACACTGAAATTCCTTGGAAACTACGAGTGTTGTCTTACCAAAAGCTAATAACGAGGTCACTTTGATCTTTTCTTCACTGGTTAGACCGCTTTTCTTGCCCATATTGACTAGAGAGTGATGCTGCATAATCTGGCGTAACAGCAGAACCCAGTGCAAAAAGCAAATGTCGCCAAAACGTGGGAATTGGTTCCGTTTTATTTTTCTCTAAGTGTTTTTATAGTTACAATATACCTGTGCACTAACTTACTATTAACTTTTTAAATGTTTGGCACCTATCTTGATAAATAAGTAAAAAAAAATTGCATTTGCATAATCAAAGGTAACATACCTACTGTAGATTGAGATATCATTGCATGACACAGTCTGGGGAGCAGCACTTCTTAGTGTTGACCTAATACTCCTCACAGGTAATAGATTTTCTCTCCTACTATGAATGTACGAGTCGTTTTATTTCATACTTCGCGGACAAGAAACTGTTTTGATCATAATTGAAGAATGACATCGCTATTGCGTGGATTTCCACATGTCTCGGCAAGTGACATGTTGCTAATTTTAAGCAAGTTGGAGGTCGTGGCCGTTGGCATTACCAAAAAAAAATGACATCACTGTTACCATTTTTATACCTTAGAAGATTGAGATTATAGCTTCTGTTTTGGACAGCGACGGACCAAGAGGCTCATTCCCAGAGAAAAGATAAAATCCAGCCTTCAGTTCACTCTGAGTTACTGCTGTTGTCTTAATATACACTGATAAAATGTGGACTTTGAATGGAAAGCCACAGCCAATAGGAAAAAGATGCACACATAACTAGTAGCTGCAGCATGACTGAATTACTGTCAAGCTAATTAAGTGGGACTGCTTATGGAAGAGATAAAAATAAAGCCGTCTGTCAGAGTTAAGCGAATAATAGTTGAATACTGAAATACGGCAGAGAGATCCGAAGTTGCCGAGAGTGCTGCTCCCAGTCTGTGTCCCAACAATATCTAAGCATGTTGAACATCAAAAAGAAGTAGGCAGACGTATTTCATATCTATCGTTACTAAGATAAAAATTGCTAAATGTAAAGTGCGAGTCGTTCTTCAGTGAAAAAATCTCCCAGACTGCTCTCAGTTGCCTCTATTTATTCGTTGCTAATGATACTTTCAGCCTGACAAGAATGTTGCCCGTGAATTGTATACTTTCGCTCAGTAGAAATTCCGCTCGGCTGCCTGTACAGCGAAAGCGCTTTTGCGATACTCGGGNTAGAGCGGCAGAAAGAGAGACAGCGGCGACGTTGCCAGCTTCATGCCTGAGAAGGCTGTTCGGTCTGCCAAGGCCAAGAGTTGTCTTTGTTTTTCTCTATCACTTCTCGCCCAATAACGCTCGCTATCTCTTACCTTCGTTTAATTGTCTTGTTCTCTGCAGTGCTTCATTTGTTGCTAGGAGCAAGAGTATTTGCAGCCTAGGGCCCTGCAGCGCTACGCCATCATTTCTTAACCCTATATCTACTCCCAGCTTTTCCAGGCTCTTACTATTATCATCCTTATCGTATTGAAACGTCTCCCTAATCGGAAATTTATCGGCATTTATCCGATGTTATCTGAAATTTATAGGCATTTAGCCGATGTTATCTGAAATTTATAGGTATTTATCCGATGTTATCTGAAATTTATAGGCACTTATCCGATGTTATCTGAAATTTATAGGCATTTATCCGATGTTATCTGAAATTTATAGGCATTTATCCGATATTATCTGTAACCGTTCCTATTTACTCGTATGCAGCCGACAAATGTCTTTAAAATTCCGATTGTGGGTCCCGGAAGTCAGGGGGACGAGTGATAAGAGCATTTGCAGCATTGAGCGACTCCAGGATGCGATGACTGAAGCGATGCTGAAAGAACCACTAAGAAAGTCATCCATGGCTAACCTGAACACTTGAAGAACTACGCGGCCAAATACGGATCCCAGCAATAAGCTTTAGGCCAGCGAGATCAGGGTATCAAGACCAACTAAGCTTGTGAGTGTGGCTCCCAGCAGCCACCAGCGTGAAAGGATCCGCCTCCTCTGCAGCTCGTGTGTTTCTCCCGACCAACTTTTTGGAGGTTGAGTAGAGGAATACACTGACGCTGCTATTATCTAATAACGCTATAAGTGAGGAACTGACCCTTTCGTCGGTAAGGTGGTATTAATGGAAGTGAGTTGTCCTGACTTCAAATGCCCAAAGTATTCATTAATGAGTTGGCAAAATAAAAAAAGGCCAGTGAAGCCAAGTGTAAGTTCAATACATACGCTGCACATCGTTGCACTGAGTTATATCTTGTATACCTGTCAATTATTTTCCTAAGAAATACTACTTCAAAACAGTAAATTGAATTGACAATTAATCATTAATCTCAGCAGCGTAGATGTAGCACATACTATTTTGTAAGATGGAATAACAACCGTACATTTCCTTGACAAAGTTCATGTCACTTTCTCTAACAAAATTGCTGGCTGCCTCAGAAGTTAATTCCCTCCGTTTTTAAAATGAATTGGTCATCAGACGGCCGTTCTTTTCTCTGTTGCAGAAACAGTCGCATCTCCGGAAATCTCACAACGGCCCATCAGGCCAATGCTGGAGTTTGCCAGTGAAGGGTCGGGATAAGCTAAGCCGAGGAGGGTGGGGAGCATAATTGTCTGGTTACAGCTGTAGGTACAATTTATACAAGCACATACTATATCTTTAAGTACCTCGCCGAGGCTCAGTGAGGAAAGACTACGAGTAATTTTTGTGAACGAACCAAGCGTTTGCTTTGGCAAGCTTGAGCAGCTGCACTGGCCACCATAGGTTTTGTCTGTTTGCTCAAGAAAGCATGGGGCCAGGATCACATCCCAATAGTCTTCGATTCTCACAACGCAGAAATTAGTCCGTTTGTTTTTCACTTGGCTACAGCTCCAATTAAGTTTCACCATTTGAATCGAGTTTCACGATTAAGTGTCCCTCGTCTCAAGCGTCATCGATGAGCAATTAGCGGCTGAACTCCATCCAAATTGGTGTATCGAGAAAGCACGTGTGAAGGTCCGGTCAAACTGAAGCTAAGCGGATATAGATAAATATCAATGGCTGGGCGTGCATTAATGACATGGCTTAAGTCGCATCATTGGATCTCAGGAAGTGAAACAAACAGCAATAGAGCACAGTACTCTGACTGATTTACTCATGTTGGTTTCACTTATGCAGAAAGTTAATGCCTCTTATTACACATTACAACTCGCTTTTCTTTATAATATGGCGTACTGGAGCTTAGAATATGTCTATCATTATTCTTCCTGTTGTTCTGTCGTTCCATTCATACATCCGTCTCCTCTTTCCTTCTGCATTTTCGCTTTTAGTACCACAGTATGTTACCTTTGATTATGCTAATAAATTTTTTACTCTATTTTTCAAGATAAGTGTCTAACTTTGAAATATCAGTATTAGCGAAATGTATGGCTATGTAGCACATATAAACAGCAATGTAAAATAAATATTTAGAAGTTTGCTAACTATATCATACAATTTGCTTATTTACGAGTTTTTGACTGTTACCTCAGATTATGCAAGAAGTTATTAAAAATATCATAAAGAGGAAATAAATACAAGTGAACAGGAATATTTTCATTAAACGTCCAAAACCAAGAAATTATAACCAAAATAATTCAAGTAGTGCTAAACAGAACAAGTTAATTTTGAACATGGCAACCTCTATTTTTCATTTTTTTTATAAGGCGATTATCAACAGACTTTTGTTAGGTTTGATATTTCAGATCGTGGAATAGAATCTGCAGCTGTTTTTACTGCATTCCAGAGGCTTAGTTTGCTTGAAAACTGCCGACCACCTTCATAGACCTTCCTTTTGATCATTGCTCAGAGATTCTCAATGGGATTTAAATCGGGGCTATTCACTGGCCAGGTCATAATCCTTTTTGATTTAGATCCTCCATCCGCAAGCCAGTTAGCAGTGTATCGTTCTCGGTGTGAGGGAGCGTTATCGTGCTGAAACACCAAATTGAATCTGCGTGCAATAGTCTTCTCATCAAGTCATTTAATCAAGTTGGCTTCAAGAAACTGTCAGTACCTCTCTGCATTCAGTTTAACTCCTTCTGCCCCTTCAAATGGACCAAAAGGGTGTCACCTACCATCCAGGTCCAAAAAATTACACCTACACCACCTTGTTGACGCTTAAGCCGTGTCTGTTGAGGTCGGTCATGGAGGACCCATCTAGAAGCCCATACATCTGGACCATCAAGAGTGGCTCTGCATTAGTCAATAAATGTGACATTGGAGAAATCAGTTTTCATGTTTTCTTCTGCCCACTGAGCTCATTTTCTTTATGAGTATTTGTTAGGAGAGATTGTTTAATTGCCTTTTTTACTTTCCCAAGTTTCTGCAGAACCTCACAGCTTGTCTTTCTGTTTGGTATTGTGGCTCCAGCGTTTTCAAATATCGCCTTAGTAGTAGAAAGTTGTTTTCTAGCCATAGAAACATTCAAATGTCGCATATCCCGAGCAGTTAATTTCATCGTAGAGGCTCTATCTTGAGTTTTCCGGTTGACCTTACCTTCAATTGCATAAGCCTTAATGGTTCGGTGATCACGCTGTAATTCCTTGGAAACTACGAGTGTTGTCTTACCAAAAGCTAATAACAGGGTCACTTTGATCTTTTCTTCACTGGTTAGACTGATTTTCTTGCCCATGTTGGCTAGAAAGTGATGTTGCATAATCTGGCGTAATAGCAGAACACCGTGCGAAAAGCAAATACTGCCAAAACGTGTTAAATGGTTCCGTTTTATTTTTCTCTAAGTGTTTTTATAGTTACAACATACCTGTGCACTAACTTACTATTAACGTTTTAAATGTTTGGCACTTATCTTGAAAAATAAGTAAAAAAAATTACATTTGCATAATCAAAAGGTAATATACCGTAGATTGAGGTAACATTGCATGACACAGTCTGGGGAGCAACACTTGTTAGTGTTGACCTAATACTCCTCACAGGTAATGGATTTGCTCTCTTAGTATGAATGTACGAGACGTTTCATTTCATACTTCGCGGACAAGAAACTATTTTGATCATAATTGAAGAATGACATCGCTACTGCATGGATTTCCACGTGTCTTAGCAAGTGACATTTTGCTAATTCTCAACAAGTTAGAGGTCGTGGCCGTTGGCATTACCAAAAAAAAAAAAAAAATACATCACTGTTACCATTTTTTATACCTGAGAAAATTTAGATTACAAATTCTGTTTTGGACAACGACGGACCAAGAGGCTCATTCCCAGAGAAAAGATAAAGTCCAGCCTTCAGTTCCCTCTGAGTTACTGCTGTTGTCTTAACATACACTGATAAAATGTGGACTTTAAATGGAAAACCAGAGCCAATAGGAAAAACATGCAAACATAACTAGTAGCTGCAGCAAGACTGAAACACTGTTAAGTTAATTAATTGAGATCGATTGTGGAAGAGATGAAAATAAAGGTTAAACGAATAGAAGTTGACTACTGAAATATGGAAGAGAGATCCGAACTTGCTGAGGGTGATGCTCGCAGTCTGTGTCCAAACAATATCTAAGCGTCTTGACTTTCTGTGCAGGGAGAACATCAGAAAGAAATAAGCAGACGTGCTTGATATCTATCGCGTCTACGATAAAAATTGCTAGATGTAAAGTGCGAATCTTTCTTCAGTGAAATAATTTCTCAGACTGCTCTCAGTTGCCTCTATTTATTCGTTGCTAATGATACTTTCAGCCTGACAAGAATGTTGCCCGTGAATTGTATACTTTCGCTCAGTAGAAATTCCGCTCGGCTGCCTGTACAGCGAAAGCGTTTTTGCGATACTCGGGAGTTACGGCCGATCAATTCGAACAGAGCTGAAATTTCCTCTGTACTTCATGACGAAGACTTTTTCGCAACTTTAAAAGTTCAGCAGCCGTACTCACAGTGCCTTCATTCACCTATCGTGTTAGACTCATCAGTTACTATGAAGGAAATATTGTTTTCTTGAAGCTATGCTTTGGGAAGCAGAATGTGCGGCACGATCGGGTGGTTAACTGCACAAGCACCATAACCCTCATGTGCGGCCGGTGTAGAGGCTGTTTCGCCATTTTAGTTTTTGAGACAGCTGGTAATGTTATTGGGTGAGGATAGGATAAAGTTCGACAAGAAAATGTACGAGTGCTATTCCAGTTATTAAAATAATACGTGCTACCAAGAATTAATAGCTATTTTTCAGTTTAATTTATTGCTATGAAGTTGTATTTTTGTATAAAATAATTGGCAAGTATACTATACATAACTCAATGCAAAGATGTGCAGTGTATGTGCCGAACCTGTACTTGACTTCACTGACCTCTTTTTTTTACTTTATCAACTCGTTAGTGAATACTTAGGGTATTTAAGGCTTGGGGTAGCTCACTACCACCAACACTGCTTTACAAATAGGCTATGATGTATACAAAGCCAGACCGTTAATGTCACACTGATTTGTAACTCTTCTTTTTCTTAACACTTCGACATACTTATGATACGCATTCGAAACGTCTGCTAGTCTTTTTCTTCAACAATTTGGACTCTCCTCTTTCTGGACTCTTTTTCTGCTAGTGTCTCATGGTAGCCGAAGTTTTTACCATTACAGTAGTTTTCGTTAGTCGCAAGGTGTCGAAGCATATTATATCTACAATTAATAGCATCAGAAAATCCCGTTTGTCACAAAACATTGAAACAAAATAATATAGTCCTAAGAAAATGGCAAGCTTCATCCCGAACTTGACTTCTGATCACAGCGAGAGAAAAGAGGAAATGGTTGATGTTCCACCTAGTGTTTACGAATCTAAGTGGAAGTTCTTTTATATTTGCTGCCTTTTGTTATCACTTCCAAATGATGGTCTCACCAGTCCTCCATGAAGTATATCACAGATCTTCTTCTCCCTCCTCAGCATCTAATTGAGATTTGATTTTTGTTTGAGCAAGTTCATTAATTCATGTATTATAACTTTATATTAACTCGTGCGAAGGTTAATTCCAGTATTGCTTAGTGAGTGAGTTATGATTAGTATTTTCCAGCAGGAAGTTGAAAACTAACCTACACTGCAATGTGCAGCAGATCGTCGTCACTCTCTCTCGGAAAAAGACTATCCCGTGCATGTCATCAGTTGTTGGTTACTCTTAATCTAGCCGGACCCATAACTTTCGAATGCTTAGTTTGATCTTATCTCACTATTAAGAACACTGTTCCGTGTGAGCCGTCAGAGGTGGGTACGTGCAGCATCTTGTGACCCATCCGTGAATCGGTATGATACAGTAAGCGTGAAACGATAGAGCAAAAAAAAATTATACCATTACGCACATGCACGAAGTGGAATTGCAATTAAGGATTAAAGCTGCCCCGGAGCTGCAGTAAGCAGGTTTTTCTTCACAAAAAAATCTAATGCAGCCAAATGCTCAAATGCTTCCACCAAACACATGCATACCCAACACATTTGAAGCCCCAAATATAGTAGTCCTAATTAAATATCGTGATCATATTTAAGTTTCTTTTTCCTGGAAGTCATTTTGTGTATAGTAGAGCTATATGATTGTATTTACTAGAGAGGTCTCTGTGTGCACTACGTATCTTGTCTTTGTTGGTCTCCAATCAAGTGCGTATATTTGAACCATTTGGTTACAATAAACGAAAATTTTGGCATGTGCAACATACTTGGCTTTGTGGTTAAAGCCAAGTCGAACTAGTTATGGCTTTATCATTTAGTGCTCAAATTGGTGCTTAAGGGAGACAAGCGCTGAGTGATGGCTCTTCTGGTATGCGCGGGTGACGCCAATGCCGCCATTTCCCAGCCTCTGCCCTGTTTTTATCATCACTACTCTCTTCTCCTCGTTATCCATTTTCCCTTCCTGCCTACTCCCCTGCCCAGAATGGAATATTCCATGGTAGCATTAAAGGCAAGTGGTTGCTGGCGATGACTAAGACAACAGGGCGCATTTAGTTTTCTATAAAATAATTTTTTATCGCTGTACGATGTAACTCGGCTACGGAAGAGTGAAATATCTGTGTGTGGCATAAATTTTTATGGTACATAAACTTTTTTCGTTTGGAATTTGTAAAGACAATACCGACAGCTATAAATTTACGCACGATCCTCTATTATTGGGAAACTATCAATTTAGAAACGAATAGTAATATTAGCCAGCAATGCTAAGGTCGCTGTCGTTCGCTTGCCGTACAACTGTTGCCCCAAGCAGAAATTTTTGTGGCCCGTGAAGCTGAAGTTACAATAGAGCTTCTGAAGCAGCTAAGAATTTTGTCAGAGATACGTAACAGGCTTCTCAACCAGAGGTACTCGCATTCCCTGTTGTGCAAAATACCAATGTGAATAACATTAGTAGCATATACTACTGTGCCATTTCTTTGAGCAAATATTATGGTTCTTTGATAAAAATTACTATAAATTTGCCTACACCTGCTTTGCCTCTAAAAAATTTTTACTTTTTTAACGGTTCGAGAAGAGAGCGTGGTTCATAAATGAATTTAAAAACGCTCTATTTCAAGTTTAGATTGCGCATATGCTAACATACGCGTTTCTACGGCACACCACAAACAAAGACTCAAGCTATACAAACTGTCGGAAAACAAAGCTAAGCTTAGAAGCGCGATCCCCATTGCAATGGGTCTCAATTCATTTTGCAATTAGTGCACTTGAACTATATAGCTTCCTATTCTTCTCACACCAACCCCTCTCCCCCCCCCGTCAAGAAAATGGCGAATTTAATACCATGCAAAAGAGAAATTTGTTCAACATATAAAATGGGAATTTGTGCATCATGCAAAAGGGGAATTTGTGCTACATAATATTGGACTGTGTGACTGCTATTTCACACCCTTGTTAGGAACAACTGATCAAATGAATGTCTATGAACTATTTTTTTTTCTAAAATCATAGTAAATGCTTTTGTACAATTCTCTAAAACCAGACAATAACACTTAATAGTGCAGTTCGAGGTAATAATTTCCCAATTCAGTGAGTATGTGAGAGAAAATATAACCTTGTATTCATTTCTACATAAAATATTTTTTATGTAGAAATGAATACAAGTGTATTTTTAACCACCTTAACGCGTAATGAACTGGATAAATTTAGAAAGGTTGAGAAATTAGAAAAGAAAATATAACCGCAATATCAGTGAACACTTGCTAAATCAAATGCCATGTTTAGTATAAACGAATACACTAGGAGTCCTTCTCTTTACGCAATCTTTTCACGGTCAAGTCCTATCTACTTTATTTCATTCCATAAGTTGCGTTTTTACGGAACCTACGATAAACTTCAATTAGCTTTGTGTGTTCCTACGTAACTTCGTCTTTACTTTGAATTTTTCAAAAAATATCAATTAGTGAAAATCTTTAAACATTTGGCTGTGGTATTGCATACTACAAGGCACTATTTCAATTAATTTCACAGCTTACAATATGTTTCTAATCTAACTTGAATATTTATAGCGACACTTCATTCGTTATCTCTAACGTGCGCCCCAAACCACCAACGCCGACGTTACTAAGTACTTGTTGATCTTGTAATTCTCCAAATTTTGCACAACTCATGATCCTGTTAATCTTTGAAAGCCACCACAATAAGGGAATTTACTTCTGTAAAAAATTGAAAGCAGGCTATAACATTATAGATCGTAGCTACAATCTGAAGTTGGGTAGAATTTCACGTTGTACCCTTTGTATCCAAAATCCTTTTTTCAAAATCACTAATCGCAAGATATTTATATTGTTACTTGTACCATTAGCCTTACCAATTAATGAGCGTGGTAGTACTCCTGGACAGGATTTTACTTACTTATTTTCCATTGCAACTTAGTACTTTTGTCACCAAATTAATACAATGCATATCTGTAGGCTAGCCTAATTGTTTGTGCTTCATTGGAAAAAATATATCTGCAAATTCAGAAGTATCTCGACCATTTAGTTAGCATCATAGCCTCACCAAACTTGAAAGTGGTGTAGGTAGGTGCGCTTATAGCTATAGTCAAGAATGCTTTATAGCGTCTGCGCGACAAAATTCAATTAATGTTCGAAGCATCAATAAAGCAGTGCTAAATATCATGCCTTGTGTTGCATATCCCAATGAACAGCAGTGGCGAAAGTCAAGGCGACTGGTGGGGATTTCATATGCTAATTTCCGTATCAGTATATTTTTCGATGATTACTAGGACTCAGTATAATTTCTCGCATCGTTATCAATTCCCAGTGAGTGGCACTGATATCGGAGAATGTCTAGCGCCACTGGGTGGGATTGCACCGGCTAATTCTGGCGCCAAACGCCTTCCGAAAATCGTTTCTAGTCAAATATTACTATTATTTTTCGTACCATTCTCAATTTGCAATGAATAGCAGCGGTGTAGGTGTAGGTCTAGCCCGGCTGGCTGGTAAAGGTACGGAGCAGGTGGCGCTAGCGCTCCCAGCCTGCTGTGTACGGCTGGCACTGTAATGCTGCCGCATAACACACACACGCAGACACACACATAACACAAATACACTCACATACACCAGCCAAGTGACTCACATTACATTTTTGGGCCCCGGCTCCTTGTAGAGCAGCGCTCGTTAGAGGTACACCAGCTCTCTCGACATCAGGACGAGCCTGCTTCGCTCCCAGGTTTCCAAAAACCAGCTAAATCAAAGGCAAGGGACTCCTTTTGTATACAAACTAAGCATATGGTTGACCAATCGTGCCCAAGTTACTGAGGAAAGCTCTCGAAATTTGCGATTCGGACGGACGGTCGGTGATATGAAAGGTGCAGTGAACGCCAGTGATATAAGTGGGATAGGGTTACACTGACAAACTTTATCTTCGATATCTTACCATTCCAGGCCTTCTTGGATTTCGTTGCTATTGCATAAGTGCCTTCAGAGCCGTTGGCCCACTTGTGGTACAGCAGTTACTCGCCGTTCTTGAGATGATGAAATTGAAAGCTTTGATCTAGGGTCAAACCTTATGTTTTGTAGCTGTGGTGTCTTTCATATATAATTACCAAAGCACTGATCACAATTACTGAGAGTCATGAAATAGTGGAGATATCCTGAATATTTCAAATTGATTCAATAAAATTTCTCTCAGTATTCTAGCTAAAAAAAAAATCTCTCAGTATTAGAGCTAAAAATTTCTGCTTCTGAAAAAATATTTAGTTTTTCGTAATAAAAATAACAAAGGATCGGCGATCAAGATGCTTAGACGAAAGACCAGGGAAGCTCCCTGAGAACAACAATTGCCCCTGTGTTTTATACTGACATCTCAAAATGAAAGTAGAGATTTGCAGCTGCATAATTTACTTTGCTAATTCATAATATCTATAATTACAAATGTGGACGCATATTGAATTCTATGAGGGAATCTTGAATGCTCTGTGCGAGAACAAAGCTACCCTCCTTTTCTAAAAAAAAAATGTTTCATGATGCAGATTTGACTGCTCGAAATTCTTTCACCCTGGGCATCTCAGCGGTTACAAATAAATTAAATTCACCTTAGTATTTAAACTTGTTTTATTTTGGAGGCTGGCCAAGAAATATTAGAGTTCACGATCATCCTGGGATATTTCCCACAACCTTTCAAACACTCACTCATTTTTTTTAATATTCTTCTGAACATCGGTCAGCTTCGGACTTTTTCATTACTTTCCTTACATCTTCCTCAGTAACTGTGGAGTACATTGATACTGTGCTTTACAATTCGTAATTACTATAATAGCGTTCTTACTGTCACTCTATTTATATACATAGATATTGTGAGAAACTGTATATATCTTAAGTTGTATTATATATTTGATACATTTAGTAGGTAACTGTGGTATGAACAATTGTTGACGTACAAGTGAACTGCTTAGGGTCTGCGTTTCTTTGCACTTTAATTTAAAATCTACTCATATATATAGGATAAAAATTATGATCTCCCATAGCTATGCAAAAAAAAACTTCATTATGTGTTTGTTACATGGTTTCACTCTCAGGAGCTTACGATATTATGGTTGTTGATTAACTATGTTAGCATCTATGTATTTTGTGGCACCGAATCTGTTCATATGTGCTGTAGCGTCGTTAAAGTATTATTCTTATAAGGCAATTAACCGCACAGCGACATTACTCATTTGTCATCGTTTGAACAGTTTAATATCAAGGAAAGAAAATTCCATCTTAGTTGTCCTCAATGTTTTTTTTCATAAGCATTGTTTTTATCAGATGTTAGAATATCGTTGGCGCTCCGGAATTTTGTAGCCAGGCTACCGTCCGCATACTGTAGTTTGCTTAACATATTGATAATATATTTTACCATAGTCCTAAATCGCTACGATGAAACCTTCTTAAAGAAGAATTATTTCTTAAATTAAGACTAGGGTGCTACGTGTTGGTTCGTGATTTGATGATCCATAAACTAATTGTGCGATACCAAACTGTGAGCAATTCGAGGCTGTAACCTAATCGATCGGATATTGTTCTTAGGAGGTTATCCAGTGTAACCAAAGCTATCCAGATCTACGCGTACACCTCCGATAATTGCCTATAATTTGTAGTTAAGAAGGAATAGCATATTTCCTTGCAACTGCAGTCTAACTCGACATGTTATGCGCTGTTATTCCGAGATAGGAGAACTTTACAGCGACTTTGCTGACCCTTTTGGACTTCCGCTGTCCAGCTACAAGCCCGGTCTCTCTCAAGAAAACAGCAGTGGCAAGCTTTGACTAAAGTTCTTCTAATACTTCTAAAATGGCTCCAGAAATCAAAATACACATAAAAAATTTCTGTCTTCCTGTCTCAGTGTACAGCCAGTGGTCGAGAGTGAAGAACACAAAAACACAGTTGTTCGTTCAGATATAATGAATGGATAAGTAAGACAAACTCGCGGTTCGTTGTTTTTGCCTTTGTCCATTGCCGTGTTTCTTACGAAGAAAAATTTATTGAAAACGTGCTCATGAGGCGAATTCAGTTAGAAAACAGAAACTGATAAAGTGGAGAGGGTCTGCTGACTATCACGCGAGGGTAATGCACCTGAATAGAACGACAATAAGAGGAGGGCAAAACAGTAGTAGCATAACGAGACGTTATAGGGAGAATGCGTGCTGGGGAAATGGGACTAATAAATAGCAATCCAAATCGAAGACCAGCCGTCGGGAGAAGACACATTGGAGAGCTCAGGAAGGTAATTGGGAGAAGAGAAACATTTAAGGAATTACGGCGGAGCTGGCAGGGAGAGGTTTGACAATTGGCACGGCGCTCTATAAATAACGGCGGGTGGCTGCGAACTGGCTGGGAGGTGGCTGTGGGCTGGCTGGGAGGTGGCTGTCAGACGTGTTGTGGCTAGCATGGCTGACGTTACCTGATGCCACTCACGTACTCTTCAAACAATGCATTGTATAACTGAAGCTTTGTAAATTCTCCTTCGCAATGTCAATATTATTACAGTTCGATAGTTTCGCAGGATAAAATGGGTTTGGTTCTTAGCGGGGTGTCTTGAAACCCCCATTCATTTTAACACTTCAGTATTTGCTCCGCTATTTAGAGTGAAACGCTCTCGGAAATTTGTACGTTACCTAACCTGATTTCACCCCATACTAAAATTGTCAGTACCCGAAATTTTAAAATGAAAAAAAAAACAAACCTACCCTCACCTAACCTACCCGATATTAAACCCGAATATTTACCAACTTACCCGGAATTAGTTCGGGTTTTCAGACAGTTCGGAAGAAAGTGAGCAAAAACAGACAAAATTGTCCGCACCGTCAAGTTTAGGCGAGAGTGATGTTACCAGCATTAATTACCGCCTTTTATACACTAGTTCATAACCTTCTGAAACAAGTCATCGCTTACACTGTCAACTTGTCAACGATGAAACTACTTATACCGCGGATGGGCTATACAGTCGTACGCTCAACATGATAACGGACATTCCGCTCGAATGTTTCTCCCATACCTAACACAGATTGTGTAGCATGGACGACTTGTGAGCCGAACATCCGTTTATCGAGCTGAGTGTGCCCTACATGGTGTCATCCCAGGCATTATGGCACCAAACTTTACACGTCAATAAAGAAAATCTTTAATTGAAAACACGTTCAGATTTGCATTTACACTCAGTGAGCTCGTGCCCCTGAAGCTGATCAGGTTACTATGTTTCCCAATAATATGACCTAAGTCCACCAAAAGCACTGGAAATATAGAACTAATACGCCAAAATAATATTATTCCAAATACGTCACTTTGATTAATCTTAATTTATTACGATTAATCGAAATATATATCCTTTAACAGTACGGCATAGTGTTGTATTTGTCGGTGCAACGATGCACTCACTGCTATGCGCACCCACGTCACACCATACTTAGCAGTTGACCTGTCACCACATGACACTTATGAGAGGATGCTTGATGCACCACATCTCGCTTATGTATGGTGAAAAATATAACCCTCAATCACAACCACTTATACGCTGTACATGTTTGATAGATATAATGTTGTCAATATATGCAACCAACGATGAAACGTATAAAAATTTTTTCGGTTGAGTCTTGTGTCGAGTAAGATAAACTAATTTTATGAAATCACACAGGTAGTATGTAGCCCTAAATAACATTCCTTATAATCTACAACTTAACTTAAAATATTTCATAACGTGTGTTGCACAGAACGGTAGTTATTAGTTTCAGTTAAGCTAAGTAATTAATAAACTAATTTTAAAATATTTATTTAAATTTGCATACTCTTAGAACGTCACCTAATTAGGACTCACTTCGCTTTACATGTCTGGTTGTAATCAATGTACTGGACCAGAAAGTAACTTTTTATAATGAACTCTACTCAGACTGAAACACGTATTTATCAAGCAGATCTCGGTAGTATTTACGTGACGTGTGGATTGCTCGTCTAGTACTCAAGCTCGTCTAGTAGTCACGCTCGTCTAGTACTCACGCTCGTCTAGTACTCAATGTTGACTGTACTGCTGTGTTGCGGTGGATAGTACATCTACGCCTATACGGGGACTGTACATCTGTTACATACGTGAACCTTACGTCTATAGCACTTATAAAGACTACGGAAGTAGTTCTCAAGTATACCGCTTATCTTACAATTATGTTTACATTAAACAGGCCATGCATGGGCAAGCACTTTCATTTCATTAAATAGGTAAAGCTGAAAAACATTACTTGAGATGAAGCAAGACTGCACATAATCAACTCAGCATATCATCCTGTCAGTCAAGACTATATTTTCTATCTTAGAAAAGAAATATAGTTTTTTAAATTTTCCTCATTCGTAAAATATTAACAAACTATAAAAAATTCTTAAAGAGATTGAAATGGCAAGCATTACTATCATCTTCTCATATCCACTATTTTTATGTATTACAAATTCATGAAACGTTCATGATTTGCGAAGCATATATGTACAGCAGGTTAAATACATATTCGTAACCCGCCAGGTGTATGTTAGAAAATTTATTACATGAAAGAACAGCAGCTGGCAACAAACCGTTTAAGTAAGATGTGCTATAATTGTGTCACTATCGTCGAACAGCTTAATATTACTCGCTTGGCACCGAGCGTCAACCATACATGAACTTTCCAATTCACAGTTTTTAAAATACACTTTTCTCGAGAAGAGAATTAAGTTGACCCATCGTTGTATATCAATATTTTATGCAGCTATTTGGATAGTTCTCAGCAAGGACTGATGATTAAATTTAAAACACTTCAATGCATTGACCACGTCGTCGTCTTCAGGAGAAGGAGTCTGTGAAATGTGGAAAATATTCGCATTAGAAAGTGCGAGCAAAAATCGTTCACAATGACAGCTTCCTCAGCTAAATGAACCTTGATATTACGTCCAGCGAAACACTTTTTAAACAGTACGTGTCAAAATTGAATTTAACTTTTTCTATTTAAAAATACTGTATGCTAAAACACGTTGCTTTTTGTCACACTAAAAACAGCAGTAATATCTCTGCCAGACGTACGTTGACAAGAGATAGTTTGCAAGATTTGCATAAATTTTCGAAAACATTTCATCAGATAAATCCAGTCTCAATGTATGACAGAGTTAACAATTTAACATTATCTTTCTTATGCTCAATCAAGATTATTTGCCATAGCATCCGTTAGTATTTAATAACTTCTCTGTCATGTATTACCAGTAAAAGAAGATAATTCAAATCACATGCAGCTGGTATTAAACCTGTACAGCTGCAAGAAGCGTAGAGCTCGGGAGCAGCGGTAATTACAGTTGGCTCTTGTACCTGAAGTCAAAGCAAGTGTTGGCAAGCGAGGGTGGCAGCAGCGGCCGAGCCTCCTACTGGCCTGCCAACACCTGTATATTCTCTCATACTACCTGCTTGTGTACCTCTTTTGCTGTGGCAACTCTTTGCTTGCTGGATATTATTTGTTGCGCAAAATGAGATGATTGACTGTGCGATGAGCGAGATATGCTGCTCATTAGACGTGATTCTTTAGATCACAAAACAGAGCCAGTGCAAGGCTTCTGAGATGCTTCAGGAAGCAATGCTTACTCAGCGTGTCACAGTAGTGATAATTTTATGATAATGAACCATAAATACATATTATTATTATTATTAACTCCATGTTTATCCACCGCAGAACAAAAATGTATGTAACAGTATATAACTTTGTACGACTTCAGTAACAAAGGAACATTATCATCAAATGTTTTTAGTGCACCATAAAATGTCATTGCTGCAGAGGTTTCTGCTGCATATATACTGTAAACGCAGTCGTGCGAACAGCCTCGACACACTTAGTCACATTGTGGAACATAATACTAGTACTTATCGTTACAGGATGAACATCTGTATTGATATTGCTATAATAACTTACTCTCTCATCTTCTTTATTGTTCATAAATTTATACCGCAAAGAATTAACCTAACAAAAAATTCATTAATATTTCTAAGCTGCTAATGATCGCTTTTAAAACTTGAATCGCATTAGCGATGAAGCGTCAGTAGCCACAGAAGACATGCTGCTCTCCAGTGTGGTGAATTCCTCCCACGGCTGTTTCGTCCAGTACTGTCACTGACATACGAAAATGCCAAATAACTTGGCTTGTGTCCAGTGGAAGTTACTATATTGTCACTACGTTAGAACCTTTAGCAATTTGACAGTTTTTGCGATCCACCTTATACAGTACATTATCAGCATAATTTCAACTATAAAAAATCTATATGTGCTAACACATAAAAATATTCCAACTTTCAAGAGGTAACTGAAGTCATGCGGAAATTCACTTAGGACACGCTTTTCAGACACAAAAATGATCTCCAGACCTGACTGATGTCACAAGTTGATCCCAACTTAAAATTTTGAGATAAGGAACCCACTTTATTGTAGGACGTGCCTTTCGATCACGATGAAGATAAATGAAAAAGTCAGTATTAGCCTGTTGGTGAGCTGCCTCTGTCCTCTATATAGTTAAATCTTGTATTTACCTTAAGTATAAAACAATTCGGCATTTGTAATGTCTTGTATTTCATTCACAGTCAATTAGTACTTACCTTGTTTCGTATTTCTTCGTTTCTAGAAGTGCTGATATCCAACTCAATGCATTCTGACTTTACTTTTAACAAATTCTTAATTTTGTACATTGTTATTTTTCTCTAAAGATAAAGTGCTTTCATTGGAGGAACATCCACTGCAACAAGACTAATACATGCTGCATAGCTCTAACTAAATATTATTATATAGCTTTGTCTACAGCTTAACAATAATGATTAAAAAAAGTGATGAACTCATATATATTCGCGCTCTCTCAAAGTCAAAACAAAAAAAAAGACCCAAAACAAGACCGTTTTCTCTTCACATTATTCCTTCTTGTCAGTTTGAAGTATCAGTTTTTAAATCAATGATTTTCCTCATTTCTTAAATACTTATCACAATTACGGTGAACTTAGTATGAAATACGTTAAATTAATACGGAAAATCATACGGGATTATCAAGCTCGTAAAACTATCTTCTAGGTATAAGAATAACGCAAAATGTGAACCCAATAATGTATGACAAAATAGAGCAAATATATATATATTATATATTTGCAAATTCATCACTCTAGTTATTTATTTGCAATGCTTACTGCTTCATGGTATTGAATTATCTTCGATTTATCTACTTGCATCAATATCATTTATATTATATTTAGGATATTCAGAACTTCAATTCTAAGCGTTCGATTTGCCCCTTTGGAACGATTTTCATGCGTCAATCGATTACTGTCTCAATCGTAACCGGTTTATTATTTTTGCTTGAAGGTCATCTAACATAGGTATTCGAGAGAATCGAACGATCAGAATTAAGTTAACTTTCGGTCAAGTCACAGCTAATCGGATTAGATTTAGATAGTCTGGATCGAGGTAAAGAATCCAATACACTTTGTATTTATTACTACTCTAAATGACGCACAATATTCCGCTACGAATGCGAAAATACCCGCAAATAATTCCCACATTTCGTAATCAATAGGAAGGCTGGTATGCGAATATAAGTGATTATTGTTGTATTCTTACTTACTGAACAGTATTCCATGAAATTTCTAAAACTAAAATTGTGATTTTCGTCATCATCAGAGCCTCTAAAATTTACATCTTTAAGTAGATGAAATATGACTACCAAGAGACCAAGAGCAAATGCCTTACTAGACTACCGAGCGAAATCGTTCATCTGTGCAACGAAAGACCAAAAGTGGGCCACTCCGCAGGGCACCTGGTTTGGCATTGCAAGCGTTTCAGCAGAAGCGAAGTGACATACTGGGATACATGCATATGGTACTGCCGCTTTAATGCTAACAAGCAAGACTGCAGTGTCCCTGGTTCCTTCTAGGCGCACTAGTTGTTAAATATTACCAATACTCTTATAATCTTTAATGTACGAGGCACTTGTCTTCCATATCTTCGGAGTAAAATGCCACGATCAGAGTGTTCTTTTGGAAAGCCTAGCTTTATTATTATTATTATTATTTGTAAAACAAGTGCACTAATTAAAAACATTTTAGAAAAGTAGGTATATTCCAGTGTACTAATATAGTCGTAGTTTTTTTAAGCTTTCGATTAGTCTTGAACATTAGAGCATTCTGAGATTTCATACCTCCGCCAAGCAAATCAATGTTAACGACAAATTTAAATTGGTCCTGAAACCAGGATTTTCCTTTTATCATCACTAAAATTTTCTTCATTTGTGCCTCTTGACATAAATAACAGCCTCTGTGATTTTCTTGAAGATCCGTCTGAGAATTTTTGAAATCTGTTCTGATAAAGAAGAAGCAAAACATATAGTCAAGCATGTAAGCGAAAGAACCGATCATCACTATACTTTGGTAAATTGTCATTTAATATTTCAAACAATTAGTGCAAATTTCATGTAGATCTATCTCTCCGTGACTTTTTGAGTTATATTACTAGGAAAAATAAAAAAAATGTTAGACGGATTTTCCTAATATACCTAACATTCCCTGTAAATTTCATAAAGATCCATTCATAACTTTGTGCGTTATCTTGGCGACAGACATGTAGAATAAGAACCAGACAAACTCAGACAAAAACGAAAAACACAACCGCCTTGGTAGTGTTAATAACCAGTGAAACTAGTGGCACTCTTGTGTTTACCAAAAATGTTATATGTTCATACCTTATGCATTTTGCTGGAATTTTGTAAGCTAAAATTGAATCAGTCACCGCCAGAAGACGTAAACTAATTTGAGATGATTGGCTATAAATCCACAGTTTGAAGAAACAAATCATGAGATAGCTCTAGTTAGTATGCTACAGAGCTGGGGGTCTCAGTCCTATCTCTATGTCTATCAGTTCTACAATTAAGTTTCTATAATTATCCAGTCCATCATTACGGCCACACGGTGTCAGACGCACCTGTGCCGGCACTGCACAGTTCTGACAACTGCCCAGAAGTTTGGCACCAGTGCAGTATGGTCCCCCTGTATTTTCTTCCCATTTTCTTTTCATCAGTCGCAGCATCCCATTTTCTTCTTTTGATACAGGCAAGATTTTCTTTCGCATTTTCTTTTATTTACAGGGCATTCTGCCTAAATTTTTAACACATACCCTTTCATATTTTTTGTACAAAACTTTTATTTGTAATAAATAAAGAATTCATCAGCTGTAATTATGCTGCAATAGCATAAAAGGTGCATGCATCTTAGACTTCTTCCTATGACATCATCCTCACTTATGAAAGAGCTGGGATAAACTCGAAAGTTAATTAAACACGGGTAGCCTTTTCCGTAGACTACTGAAAAAACGTAATTTTAATAGACGTAATTGTTTTTAGTTTTGTGGCACTGCGTATTATTAAACTAAGATGTTACAAACAGAAATAGTGGTGGGATACAGTGGTATTTCTTCCTTCCAACTCTGATTTGACAACGACTAGAAGCCTCGAGAGAGTTCTCTACGTCTTGAATATCTTTTTTCCTTCTTCTTCTTCTTCACTATTAAATATCACATTACCTAGCAGCGATTAAATTTAACGTCATGTAAAGGCACAAATTATCCTTTCCATTTTTACTCTGTAATTATACTTCTACAGAATAATAGTATTACCTTCATACTCAAGCTACCTCTTTGCACCGGTATCAATGGGGAGGGCTTCCTCATCTGCCATTAAACTATATTTCAGTTATGCTTCGGGATGAAATTAATACCATGACGAAACGGTACCATAATACTGCCATTCAGGATACAGTTAATCTATGTGACATATTGGATTCAGTTCATCATTAGAAAATGTTCGCTGCATATGTTCACCGGTAAACAGTTGCTAAAGCTCTTTGCGGAACCCTTGCTACAGCTCTTGTTCGACACAATTTATGCGCTTATCCTTCATTTGAGAATTAATGGGTTTATACTTTATAAACTAGTGTACAGTCTCTTTCATAGTTCATTGTATTTAGTTGCCTGTAGTGAACTATCATGAAGTTGCTTCACAACACATTATATGATTACGCACAATGACCTCTCACAAACGACTATAGGTGGCCAGCTTTACAGTATTTTATGTCAAATTACCTATCACCAGCAGCTAGATAACCAGCTTTATAATGCATTATAATTATACAGTTACCAATATAAACCGTTTGATAGCAGCTATACAATACACTCTACATAGTTACTTATTACAAACCACTTTGTAGTCAGCTTCACAATATATTGTGTAAAATGACCTATCATAAACCACTGGGAGGTCAGTTTCACCATACACTGCGTACTGTTGGGTTTCACAAAAGTGTACACTAAACTGTAGGAGTAATTCTCAGAAAGCAACAATTTCCGGCAGAACCGCAGCGCCGCACGTACACAAACAGCGACCTCATTTACAGCTTAGCGGACCTGACAAAGTGGGGGCCAAGTGGGGCCAGAGGTGGGACGGGTGAGGGGTCGCTATTCTTAGCAGGGCCACGGGCCCAATACGGTGCTGTGATGGCAGTCTCGCGCCTGCATACTCCAATGACACTGTTGTCGTCACCATTACCATCACTGCCACCACCTACATGTAAAATTGGCTGTTAGTTTTCTGTACCAAAAATAGGAGCAGTTTCGTACTCAGTTGTAATGACTTTAGCACTTAGTGGACTTAATGCATATTCAGGCAGTGTGAAAATCATGGGTATTACGAAAATTTAGGTTTAAAAATGCAAGCCATTAAGAGTTACATTAATTTATCAATCCTTGGAATCAAGAATTTTTATTGAGTTAGTTCTGAAATAATTTGTGCTTTTAAAATTCGTACCATAAAGGTGAATTCTTAGTCAGCATGTCGCAGTCAAATATTTAATATTTCATCCAAGCAGATAACCCCATATCCACAATATTATTATTATTGTTGTCTTTAGCATGATGAAGCTTAGATAACAAAATCGTTGCGCTAGAGAGAACACTAATTACATCACATGTGAATAGTGAATCACTATTCTTGTGAACTTTTATCTCTTAAATTAAAAGCAAAGTAACTTTTGAATTGATAGTTTTAGCAATAGCAGAGTTGTAAGTTGAGTTGAAAAATTCTGGGTTAGAAAACCATCAAATAGCCTTTTTTGATCATCGGATTCCAATAATTTGTTGAACATGTTCCAATTTACAGTTTTTCAGCAGTCTAAACTTTTGCTGGGAATTACTCACGACAGGACTGCTATTTTCGACCGACCAATCTTTAGAATTACTTCAATTGTTTAATGTATATTTTCTTTCGCTAAATAAGAGGGTACACTGGAGTGGATCCAATTTGTGTAGTAAAGCAAATAGTGTTTACTTTTTCCACTAGATTATACAATTTTATTAGAAAAAATACGGTCCAGAAAAGACGTAATACTAAAACTTCTTTCTTTCTTTCGAAAAACTGATTTTAACGCTAGCAATATTGGCAGTTTATATTTATATTTATTTGTAATAAAACAGAAATACGCGCTGCGCTGTCTCGTTTACGAATCAGTCAAGAATTGCCGGAACAATGATAATTTTTATTTTTTCGCTGCTGGTCAAAATTAACTGAACTAATATCTCATGTTAGCTATACATGCGGCACTATAAACTTCATAAATTTGCCCCCGAGCACAGTACAATATCTTCTCTGAAAATAACAATTATAATGAGAAAATAACGCCTGTGCTCTACGACATTCGTGCGGCTTGCTACGTTAACAGGTGTTGTTGCTTTTGATTAGTCTCGTATACCTCACAGCGCTTCGATATTACCTTTTGGAATATAATGCAATATAACTTTAAGATACTAACTACCATTAAGATGCAATCTATAGAGGTTGCTTAATTGTATGGTGATTTTTTACATTGAAATCTTGCTCATAAACAATTTGGCTGAATGAAAAAAAGAGGAACTACTAACAACAGCGTCCATTTTAGTCGCCATCATTAAGACAGCTTTACTGAGTTTGCGGTAAGCTTATCTCCTTAGCTTTACTTTGTCCAAAACTCTAAGGCTAAAATTAGGGCGTCTTAAAAGTAATAGGTTTCGGATCCCTGCCTGGAACCCGATTAAAAGTACCAACATATACGAAGTTCCGAATAAAGCCCAGCTTGCTCATGAAACTAGACCATCGATGATACGTGTTAAGATGTTAATCAAATCGTCGATTAGATCTTTGTTAAGCATTTGATAGCACTATCTGTCTGCTACGCAACACACTTGCATATTCAACTTTCAATAACAAAAATTGTGAATTGCGTATCAGATGAAGTATATTCGGTCGTGGAGATTACGTCATCAGCGGGATAATTGTCGTCATTAGCAGCGGTGCAGGCAGCACTGTGTTTGGCGTCTGTTTTTGTTGTACTGATCGTCGCAGGTTTACGTAGCTTTCACATAAACGTTGATGAAGAAGAGTAGACTGTATGCATACAAACAATGTACACAAATGAGTAAACAGTGTAAAGCAAACTTCGTATTTCAAAAAGAAAGCTGTTTCAAGGATCACCTTAATATTCTTTGCCATCACCCTCAAGTTGAAGTATCGTTCTTTATACTTAGCTTTCCAATGACTGATTTGTTACTCTTCTGCAAAAAAAAAAAAGATATAGAATTAACTAATGGATAAAACAAAGTCAAACTTAGCTGTAGCAATTCATAGATTGGCTAGAAATTTAGGCTACTTTTATCAACACTAAAACAAAAGTAATTATTTTTATTTGAGAGGCAAGAAAGAACAGGGAGTTATATAATGCACAGTATTGTATTTATTGAATGGTCTTACCTGGAAAACTCAAGAACCTGTTTGATATTATGCTGGTTGATGAAAAAATGAGAACCACAGAAACATCAACAATGTAGGCAAAATTCAATTTTAAATAAGAAAAATATTGAGAATTTCTGAGATGCAGAATTTCATAATCTAATCATTTGGATTATTATTTTTTGATGCATGTTCTTTCAATGTATCACTATATTACGTACGCATTTCATTGAATTCAAGCTTTGCTCATTTTGCTAGGTTATTCAAGAGCTTTTTTCTATCTTGCTCCTAATAACTGCTTGCTTTATTAGCCAAGTGGGGAAATTGTGAAATGGGTAGAAAATACGTACTAAATTCGTTCGCTAACAGCCCATTGCGCTCGTGTCTCTCGTGAACTTTCGGCTTCTGAAGTGTTGCCAAGAAGAGCTCAACATGTATTTGATTTATGGCGGAAAACCCGATACAAATTTCATTGTAATTTTCAGCTGCACTTGCAGAAACCACTTCATTGTAAGTTTTGACAGAGTCTTATGTTGACAGACCTGCTGGCGTTACCACTGAGTGGTCTCTATATTCTTGTTCTTGCTGTATTAGTATGGAAGGAAACCTGAGCTGCTATTATTCTCTTCACTTTATCTAAAAGTGAAATATTCTGTAATCGTCACTAGTGACTGAAGGCTATATTCTTCTCAAACGTTTAGCTGGATGAAAGTGAAATTTTCTCCCATTCATTTCTATTGAGTCTCAGTGAGACCATATATCCACTCGCCTAACATGACAAGACATTGCATAACTAGAAAATACCTGGAAACAAGCATATTTTTGGGCTTAAAATATCAAAATATCCGCTTTCAGTATGCTGATGCAATATGCAGTTAAAACTCAGAAGCAACTAGTGAGCAAAGTATATCGTCGAAAGTTCAGCGGCCCAACAGTTAAATTATTCTAAATGCAAGCAATACCGCTGGAGAAGCTGCCTTAGAATGCTGCAATGCACGCTAGTGAGCAGTAGTATACTATATAAAATTGCTTTCTTTTTCAAAATACTCGCCTAAAACAATGGAAATATTGAAGACGCTCCATTAGATATATAGGATTTTATTAATTGTACATGAACTTCGAGTAACAGAGTAAATGGCTGCCCTCAATAAAACTTAAAAGCCAGCAAGTACGTGCATTCGTTATAAAACTGAAGAGATATCACAGAAGTAGCAGTAAATTGTCATTCAGCATATTATCCCTACAGCAGCTGCTACCGAAAAGTGAATTTAGAAAAAAAAGTGTGAACCCAATTCTTGCGATGATAATAATAACCGTAGCCTCGTGTAACACAGCTCTTATGCTAAGTGAAAACAAATGTAGACCTTTCCTATCATAGTTTCTAACGATATGTTGGTTAAAATATGCCAGTGATAACTTTGAACTCTAAGATCTGTGTTAAACTTAACTTCTACTTCAGTTCAGTAAAATTATGCGTATCTGAAAGTGGGTATTCCAAGTAGTAGCCAACAAAAGCGCAATTCAGTTCCTAACACTCGATGTTTGACTGCAACAGAAGGCAACGTAGCAATAACGAATTTTAATCGCTATTTCCGCCGAATTAGTAGCATGCCAGAAAAAAGAACTCTAACACGAGTGTTTCCGTAATTATTCTTTCTTAGTAACTTTAGAAACGAAAGCAGCAGCTGTGCACCCGGCCAACAACCAGTTAATGTGGACCACAAAAACTTCCGTCATTGGCTAAGAATAGAACGTGTGATGCAGTGACACGGCTGGTACCTGACCAACCGCTGCAGGGGGTGACGAGGGTCGTCGGAATTGAGGTCTCCAGTGGCACGGAGCCGGTGGGAGGGCGGGATTTCTTAGAACTTCAAACCCCATGAACAGAGCCAGAGGCAGCGAGAAATAAAGTGAGCCGGTAGAAGTAAAAGTAAAACCAGAAATGGCTCAAATGTGAAAGATGAAGAGCAAGCATGTGAGCATTAACAGCGGAACTAAAGAAGAGGTGACGCAGAAGCTCTATAGAGAGAGTGCGAGGGAGGCGTATACAGCAACGTGAGTAGGTATGTGGGAAGGGAAGGGGTGGGCGTCGTGGTGCAGAATGGGGTGAACGAAAGAAGTGGAGGTTGGAGGTGGATTATGAGGGCAGCCCTCGGAGGGGATGGAGAGGCAGGGAGGGGAAGAGGGCACCCGTTGGCTACAATTCTTCTTCAGTCGTGTGCAAGCGCTGCTGCTCGGAGCATCTTGCACTGCACTTTGCTTGTGTACACACAGAAGAGCCGGTTGGCTCTGACAGTTTGTGCAGACAACAGTGTTGGCAAGGCGTTCGACATGTCTTATTTTAGGAGACCCAACCCCAAGAGCAATTGGAAGCGGCCAAAGCCGAAGATATACGACTGCAATGCAAGAGATCTTGAAAATTTCTACCAAACTTCTTACAGTGAATATCTGAGCTCTAAAAGAGATCGTGATGCTCGTAATATGGAAAGAGACCGCCGAGGGGACGCCGAAGAACTTACCCGCAGATTTGAGCAGAGACGTGCGTCATCTTTGGTGTATGGAGAAGATGACTCCCCCAGAAGTCATCGCTTCATTCCCAACAGACAATCTTCTAATGACGGAACAAATGAACATTCCTTCCTTAGAACAAGACTTGAAACGTCTTTGGATGACGGGCATACAGAAACTACAAGGGCTTCTTCCAGTGCTAGTCGTCATGTGACATTCGAAAGCTCTCTCAATGCTCCAGACTCTAATTCTGAAATGGCTAGCATTGAAACCCGTCTAGAGAGGCTTCGGAAACTAAGGGAAGATCTCGGTCTACCGGCAGAAATCAACGGCAATGCTTCTTCAGCATCTGCGAGTTCATCGAGTATGATGACTTCAAGTGAGACCGAATCTAGAGGCCGGGAAAGCAAGTGGACGCGATCAGGAGGATCCGCAGCCAGGGCTGACAGCCGGACCCGAGCTTCACCCGCCCAAGAGACGTCCTATTCTATTCGTTCAGAGCGCAGCTCTAATTTGCGTAATGGCATGGATGATCAACCATCAGGTTACACCCCACGAGCTAGCAGAAATGTATCCAACAGCCAAGATGAGCAAACAACGAGCTACAGCTCGCGCACCTCCAGGAGCACTGGAGGTTCAGGTGACCAACCTTCGAGTAGTTACTCGTACTCATCCAAATCTAGCTACGGAGGCGATACAAATGGATATAAAGACTCGTACGAGAGCTCAAGCACCCGCAAGACTCGCAAAAGGGTCGATAAGCCTTCTCTGGACGGCATTGACCTGAACTTTGATGATGACGCTCTGTTGACTGATGTGAAGAAAAAGTTCCCGTCCTCTTCAGAAATTCTGGAGCGTATCAAGGGCATGGACATTGATTAATGTGCCGTAGTGATACAGGCACCCGCTACGGCGAAGATCGTAAACAATGCTTGATTGGATTTTAGCCATTACGGTAGTATAAGCGTAAACTATTGCCAGTTCTTAATTAAACTAAATTACAGTTTTACAAAAAAGTTTGCTACGCATGTCATTGTAAGGATTATTTGTTTCTTATATGTAAGCTAGCAGTACGCGGCAGTTCCTTGTGTACGTCAATAATCGTTACTTACGGTGTGTCGATACTGATATTCGTCAATGTACAGTGTTTCACTATGGAATGTACATACGTCGAGCTGACAAGTGACCTACCAACCTACCTATTGCATTGTTGATGACGACATAGTTGCATATTGCTGTTAAATCAGCTGTGTTATTTCCTAGATTAGTACATCAACTGCACTATTTAGAGTACCTATGACATAAGCTCCTGCACCAGCTCCAGCAGTTGGCCTGTCAAGGTACCTTAAGAGTTATCGATCATAGTCGTTAGAGCAGCTAACCTGTGAATCAGTTTCGCAACGAATAGCTGCTTCAGTGCAAAACATTGGAGCTCGCCTGTTCACGAGATAGATGCACAGCTGTCGCACAACCATTTTCTGGCACTACTCGTGTTTTTATAAGATGACATGTAGTGTGGGTTGAATTACTAGCAGAATCATGCCAGCCTACGTACGGGGCTAGAGTCTCTGCAGACGAAGTGGCCAAATTGCGTTTAACTGTATCACTGTAATTCCCGAGAGACTATCCAAGGCCTCAGTTGACTAGCCATTGAATTAAACAGACGCTTAACATCCACACCTGCAAATTGACTCCCTGCACCAGGTAAACCACTAGTTACGGAACCAAGTAATGACCAGCTTCTATACACAACAGTCATGGCTGCTTCAGTGGCTGTCTGCAAGGTCGGTCTGCACTGGGAGAACCCCAAATCTCCCCGAGTGTACTCTGCTCCTCCGCTGGTCCCTAAGGGCTATCAGGAAGCCAAAAGAGCTGCTCGTAGCTACAACCAAACTTACGATTCTTCCTCCGCCTCCGCCCGCATCCAGAGCGTATCCTCCTCCAGCTCTTCTTCCTCTTCTTCTTCTTCCTCATCCTCATCCACTTCACTCATCCAGAGCAGCAGCTTCAGTGCCCGAAAAACTCTTCGCGTTTTGGATGAGTCTATGCAGACGCGGTTGCAGGGTCGCTCTGCCGCTATGATGCCCAAGCTGCGTCTTCCTCGCTACTAAATGTCCATTGCAAGGCAGTGAACACCTTACAGTAAGAGAGGGTGCTATTATATACTTTAATAAATGTGTATTTAGTGTTAATTAAGAAACGATTCGGGAACCAGTGTGTGGGGAGCTTTACGGATGAACTTTTAAGCTAACACAGATCTTTCCTCATTAGTAAATTCCCTCTAGATCTAGACAATCTGGAAGATACTGCCGGGAGGCCAAGTGTTACGAGTAAAAACAATAAAGTATCGTAAATTTTAACTTTTCAATCAGGTTTTTGGATCATGCGTGCAATGGTATGTAGAACCGCGAGCTAATTTAAACTTTAAGTCGTCTGAAGTTAAGTGACGCATCTTGAGCTACTTAGAATAGATAAATTTCATGTTCAAGAAGTTATGCAAGCAACTTATTTTCGAGCACCAAGTTTTGATGATGCACGCCCGGATAAGCATCACATTTTGTCAGAATAATTCTATTCAATTTAAGCATCTAGGATTAGGTAGAGTAATAATGCTCATTTTGAATACTAATAAATGGACACAAAATTAGTTATCAACAACTTAACAGTCCTTTCAAATCGCCTGTGAGATCGAGGCAGTCTAATGCAAATTACCTTAACCTTTCCGAAACTTCCATTGATCACTTTCAATTGACTTTCGGGCTTTGACTAATTACAGTAAACATTAAACTATCAATTTTTGTACAAACAATACTATTTCAAAGTGGATTGAGATCTACCTGGCCAACAATAGGTTAACTGCAAACTGAATACCCTTGAGACAGCTCAAAGCGCAACATAATCCTGCTCTCCAGTTCGGGCAAGTTTCCTAACAGCGTTCTTGGCCGCCTCGGAAACTGAAGTGGAACAGCGGCAACTGGGCCGCCCAAATTCGATTTGGGTTAAAAGTAAACTGAATTAAACTATCTCGATTCGAGTGGGCGAACTGAAGACGCCTCTACACACAAACGCGCAGAGGGCAGCATGCGGCCCCGCGGGGTTGAGTCAGCTGCCATGCATGTTCGTCTTCACTAATATTTGTGTGGTTGCCAAATAACAGAACGCCTCCTCCGTCGCCGCTGGCATCAGCCCACCTCGCTGCTCGTATCTTATTCGCCCTCAATGTGCGTTTGTAAGTTTGTCTGCCTCGTGCCCCGCAATGTGGGTTTTGGTGCGATTGCTCGACTTTTGCGCTGGTTCTGTTTTGAGCGTTTTTGTTGTTAGACTGGCTCTGAAAACTGCGTACATCTGTGGTATACACTTGAGTTTACTCAAAACTCAAAACCAACTCGAACTACACCTTTATTATTAACTGTACTGTATCTGTGACCCAAAGCTTCACGCTACCTGCAAAATACTTCACGTGCTGCTTCCCTAGCACCAACAGATCATTAAGCAATTTCGTCCCTTTACAAGTGCATAACTAAATTGTAAGTCCAGAAAAGTCATATTTTTTTATATTGCTTCCTCTGCCTAAATCAGTTATACGCAAATGTTTCGTCAGCTCATGCACGACCACGACTACTTCCTCTTTTTCTAAATTTATATTCGACAATTATAAAAAGTGCCGATGCGGAACATGTTACCTTTTCTGCCACTATCCTTCCATCATTCTCATTTCATAAGCAATTGTGTTGTACATAAATAATGTTATATTTGCTAATGCTGTATTTACGTGCCGCTTTGTTCTCAATGCAGCAATTTTAATACGTTGTACTGTAATAATTTGCATTCAGCTCTCTGCGTGTGCTGTTCAATTCATTCTTTCTTTCTAACCCAGGCATATGTTGCTGCTGTGTGTGTGTTCTGCGCTTACTAACAAAACACTCTGTAGTGTTCGAGCACTGCTGTTCATTACGCAGTGATCTGTCGTGTAAGTATAAGATAGCTACATATATCAAACTTATCGGGTTTATTCATTGGTTTCAAAATGAAAGGTGTCTCCTCTATAATTTTGCTATGTTTATTTGGGATAGGCACAGCCATATCTCAAGAGAGAAACTTCAGTAGGCTACGATCTATGCTCAAATCTCCTTAAACAATTTCTATACAATTTTTCTATTTTGCTTCCTTATTAATTTCCACCTTTCCAGTTAGGAAGGATGGCTTTACTTTTACCTTTAGGCATATTGATACATACGGTGTAACAGCATTGTTGGAAATGTGTTACTATCGAGTTAAGTCATCAGACTAAGAGGTAAATGTGGAGTAGCGTGCGCTGAAGCAGCTTGTACCTGCGTTGCAATGATTGTAATGCAAGACTTTTTTTAGTGACCTTTATATAAAACATCTACTGCTGTTCTGTACTTGTACCAAATTACGTATAAACCGGATCTTATTTCGAAATAGTTTTTTTAAGGCAAATGTACTATTGATCCAACTCAGTTTTTTAATAAGGGTTATTTTATTTTCGATTACCGATCTGATAAATAAATGAATTCTTTTTAATATGACTAAAGTGGTGTAACTAGAGTTCGTTGAAAAAACTCAACCAATATAGAAATTCAGCCACTTTTTTTTCTCCCACAGCTGTCATCCCAACCCAGCTGCCATTACCAAATGAAACCAAGTTCAAACCGAAGCATCCAACTCACATCTACGATTACAACTACAGGGTAGGAGAGAGCTACTACAATCCTCAGACAGACTACATCGGCAACAAGCCTCTCTCCAAAGCTTCATCAACTGCTATCAAGCCACCTGAAGCTCAAACTTACGCCGAGCGTTTTGCCTATAGTCCCATCTATGGCAAAACTCGCGGACTGCCCTACGATGCAAGCCAATCTGTGTACAACCAACCGTTGGCTAACCGCCTCACCGGCACCGGCGGCCGTGGTTCATCTCTACCCAAGGAACCCGGAAGAAGCCACCGATCTGCCTCTCTTACGAGGGATCCCGTGACCGAAACTCCATCTTATGGGTCGCGCTTCAATCGTCGGGCCAGCTTACTCGACGATGAAGATTTCCCTAGAAGCACAGCGTTCAAGAAATTCAGCCTGGGAAGCTCAGATCCGGAGCGAGTGAAGGACTACGCCTCCCGAGACAAAATGTCGAGAGTCATTGACGATTTCCTGAAGACTCCGACTGCAGGACCATCGCGAGAATATGAAGCCAGTGAAGTGAAATATCGGCAGGAGTACGGACCGAAAGGTCAACCTATCATCAAGAGAGAAAAATACACCTACACGCTGCCAGAGACCGCGACAAGTGTGAGGAGGACGAGCGTGACTGAGACGTCCGATTTCTCTTCGAAGCCTCCTCCGAGCCTGAGGACACGTCGCTCAAGCATTGGCTCCGGAGGAGAGTTTTCTACAACCCGCAGCAGCGTCAGGACGCGCAAATACAGTGAAGATACCGGCGCTGGTCTGCCGCCTCGTCCCTCCAGGTACAGCAGAGGCGACGACTCAAGCCGTTTCTCAAGCGCCCAGGAGTTCAGAGATACTAGGCGCGCTATGGAATCTGATGAACTCACCGAAAATATAATGAAAATGGTGAACAAGCTGAAGAGCCATCATTTAGACGACGCTTCAGCCGATATCCGCAGCATCAGCCGAACTGTTAGGGCTACCTCCTTGGATCCTTTCGAGGACGACAGCACAAGGTCTCGCTCCAAACAGAGGGCCAGGCTCCATAAGTTTTCCTATGGCGTTGCAAAATAGAAAGTTGAGAGCTACTCCTGCTGCGACATTGCGCTTGCTCTGTGTTCTTTATTAGGTTTAGTGGTCTACAGGTAATCGTAAGTGAGTCTGTGCCTTTCCTCGGAAGACGAAAGTCCTTCACTGCCGTCTCTTCATTATCTTATCGTCTATCAAATTCACGTGTGTACGGCGCGAACAAGTGTTCCATCTCGTTGGTTCGTCGCCTTGGGCTGGGTACACACGCGATTTCTAGTGGATTTTTGCTTGCCAAGCTGAATATTGTCTTCAACGTTGTTTACTAAGGAAGTATCTTCAATTATCTCTCAAATATCCTTGAACGTATTTATTCAAGTTATTTTGCAGCGATGCTTCGTACATTAAGATAGAATATTACTACATACACTCTGTGCGGTTGTGGGCAATAGAGGTAAGATGAGGTGCCGGGTACCATCCCTGGTGGCCAAGACAGTCTTTGAAACGTCAAATGCGACGTTGACCATCTGGCGTTTTGCGAAGCATGAGCTGTCCATCGCCGTATATTTCATATACGAAACGTGTCAATGTAAGAATACGACGTCGCTAGAAATTTGAGTGATCAAAAAACTATACATTGTGCATTAGGTAGGAAGGTTATATTTAATTGTGATCTGTTTTTTTGATCTTCGAGTTCTAAGTGTCCTCTCTTTCTTTCCCATCTCATGGTAATTTTTCTCTTATTCTAGCTATCCTTTTACATTTTTTATTTTTTTTTTCACTTATGCTTTATCTGTTATCTGTCATTATTTCTCTCTTTTTCTTTCTCTATTTCGTTTTCCTTTCCTTAGTTATTTCTTCTTTCCATTATTACTCTTTGCCTTCATCTGTCTCTATTCTAATATTTTTTCAGTCGTTATTTGCTTACCATCTTCTCGTTGTTTTTTTTGTCAGAAATATTGTCAAATTGATGTACATGGCACTTGTATTCTCTGCTTTGTATTAAATAAGTTTCGATAAGTCTGCATCCAGAACATAATTGTTGCGAGTGCACAATGTTCTTCTCGCAAATAGCCATTGGAATCATCGCTACCGTTTTCTGTATCTCATCAATACGAATAAAAAAAATACAAAAAGATTACAAACGCTTCATTTCCTTACCTATGAACTTACACTTACAGAGGTGGTACCATGGCTTTGAAATATCCATGAGACAGATGTCGCTCTGGAGAATGGACGTGTGAAAATAATTTTGTGACGAAGAGAAAAAATTCAAACTCGGCATTATAAAGTTAAATAATGTGAAGTTGAGTTTGTAAATCTGAAGATTACAGACTTGCGGAGGAACACACATCGACGAGCACCCAATGTAACCCAGTTACGGAAGAAAATGTGGAAGAGGCGCAGAGCAATGCCAGTGAATAAGGCGTGTCTTCGCGGCAGATACCAAATTGTTATTAAAAGTTACTGAAAATAGTATATAGGGGAGTTTTGTAGTTATAATCAACTGTCTTCTACATTTAATTTTCTTCTGACGTCAAGATGGCACCAAAGTTCTTAGGACTTTTGTCAAGAATTTAAAATTGCGGGTTATAGACAAGAGTTTTTTTTCACTGAATAACAAATAAAGTAATTGATACAATAGTACTGAGCTTGAGACAGAAGCCATAAACGTTCAAGGACACAATAATGAACAATTGTCATGGTGCCACCTCTATCAGCAATCAAAACTACTTATTACGATATACCTACATCGCTGGACACGGAACTAATTTAGACTTGGCCTGACAACTGAACTGCTGTCAAACATCAATATTTCATCTTCATTCTAGCAATACTTTCCTGACTAATTTTGTAATATACCTGCATAGTGCCAGTCAAATCTAATGAAATATAGACAGCACGCTCATTGAACTCTAATACTTCGGGCACAAAAATTAATCACAGATACAATACTAGTCGTTTGGCAGCCTCTGGCCATAGCAGTATGGACGTAACAATGCGTAGGCAAAGTGCTGAATAGCTTAGCACATTCCAATTGTTTTCGCATATCCTGAAAATCAAATTAAATAAAAAATTCTCTGAGAAAACTTTAGGAGCTTAACCCACTATTTTCGTTTGCCCTCAATTAAAGATGATATTAATAGTCTCATTCCTGTGAGAAATTCAGTTCATTATAGTAGATAGATATTTTTATTCAGATGTTAGTTTCACCCATTAGCTAATGATTTAACTCGAATATTTCTCCCCATCAGTGGTCTAGTACTGAGAGATAATTTGTTTCAAATTAAAACAACTGTGAAAAAAAAATTTTTAGTTAAAGGATTATTGAAATGATATTACTGAAAAATTTGCAGTTAGAACTTTATCACAAAATTCGAGACCCCCGCTGTGCTGACATTGATGCAAAGTTTGCGTTTGGACAAGTGGATGGTTATAAACTGACATCACTGGTCGGTACCATGAGAGCTTCGCTGAAGTGGGCTCTTGCGGCCATTTGTGGTCTAGCCACTACAGTAAAAAGAATCCAGAGCCAACTGACCTCCGGCCCTTCATGTAACCTAGTGGTTCGGCCGCAAGTGGATGCAGGTAGTAGCTATCAGTATCCACCTCTGGATATTCTTGTGAGATTCTTCAAAAATTAGCATTGAATCATGTGTAAAATAGAAGATATTTGCAGGACTAACTTCACAAATGATTCCTGCATATTTGTCTTTTGTTCCGTCAAGAAGATAATGTGGTTCCCAGCAAGCGAACATCAACGGCTGACCCAAACAGAAAATAGTTACTTACGCTTGTATTGTAAAAGAATTTCCGGCATCCAGCCGATGACGAAACCGGTGCCAACCAGCAGATAGAAGTACAAGCCAAGTCACGAGTTTGCTATCATCCTATGCAATTCTTAGTTTCCTTGATAACTGATTGCATATGAAATTTTTAAAGAAAAACTAGACGACCCGTGACCCGTTGGGTCGTCATCACGATTGTCTCGTCTGTTTTTCGTGCCCATTTTGCTTCATTCTCACCAGTTACTCATACTGATCTTTCTTCCATCTGTTCTTCTTCTTCTTTACAAACTTGCTGTTCCCATGCGCGTTGATCCTGTTTGGGAACACCCTCGTGCATGGGTTCCGCGTGTCTATTATCACACTACGTGTCCCTTCATTCTTCCTCTGTGACATCGAATTTGTTGTGGAAACGGAAACTTAAATTTTTAATATAATAATAGTCACGATCGTCTGTGCTTATTTATTTAGCTGGTCGTGAACCACACGCTATTCGTCCGTCCTCTCCTGCCCGTCAAGGAGCTGCCCATACGGCTCAGTGTCAACAGATTCTATGCTTGTCTAACGATTATTCAAAACGCAGTCTGAATGCAAATTCGATTTATATATTACGTATTCCAGTTGTATTTCCAGAGCAACTTTTAAATTATCGTGCCCGTTCTTGCAACCAAGGGGCAGGTTCCACGTGCGTATCACAGATACAATCGAATTAAAGAGCTAACCCATGCCCCATAGGATGGATAGGCCATAGGCCATATACCCCCATAGGTCCATCGAATTTCTTCCCTATCTAAAAGTGAAGAAGATGTGTCAAACAAGATCACAAGTAAATAAACAAGCAAGACACAAATAAACAAGCAAGACCGATTCACAGACTTTTAGTATAATACTAGACTACCCGTGACCCGTTGGGTCGTCATCACGATCGTCTTGTCTGCCTTTCGTACCCATTTTGCTTCCTTCTCACCTGTAACT
>LQNS02277603.1:8697387-8716912 GCA_001587735.2 Parhyale hawaiensis | reverse complement strand
AGCAAATTTTAAGAGATCTTGGGGTGAGAAACAAAATAATTCCACTTTTGAAGATCACGTGGCTCGAGTTATTACCGTAGGCAAGAAGTGGAGCGGATGGGTGCTTCGAACTTTCTCTTCACGAGAGGCAGACTCAATGCTCACCTTATGGAAACAACTAATACTACCAAGGATTGAATACTGTTCACCCCTTTGGATGCCAAGCAAATGGAATGACTTAGAGCGCTTTGAGGCGATCCAAATGTACTCCATTCAAAGGAGATTCGAGCGCTTTACGATCATATATGTATGGCAAATTCTAGAAGGCATTACTGTCAATGGACGAATCCAGGCCAGACACTCAGACCGTATCGGTCGCACTTGTGACGTGCGAATTCCTATCAAAACTGGTAGTGTCGCAATGGCCACAAAGTATTCTAATAGTTTCGCGGTCGGGTGGCGAGATTATTCCACAAAATGCTACGTCGCACCCGAAATGTGACCGGTACAGAGACTGCGAAATTTAAAAACTTACTGGACGCATACTTACTGAAAGTATCAGATATACCTGTTGTAAGCGGCTACGTGAACTGTGGGGATAACTCGCTGTTAGCCATCCCGCTGGTCACGGACTGCAGCATCACCTCTGCACAAGATGAGTGGCGTGCTTAACGCCACCAGGACCTCGTCTGAAGTATCATCAAGGTACCTCTGGTGTCAAGGGGTTCTGGTGCCATCGATGACCACATTCAGCTGTAGTTTCTACTACCAATAACAAATATTAAAAATATTCTCAAATTTCCTTGGATTACCAATGTATTATAGAACCATTGCTAGAAGATTATTTATTAAAGGAGTAAAATGCAATCATTTACGCTGAAATGATAAATTATTTAACTTAGGCCAAGTGCTTTTAAGAGTGTTAGATAGCTCTAGTCTATAAATGCAGAAAAGCTGATATGAAGCAGTTACATGTGCGTTTCCTTCATGATATTTATAGAGAGACAACACCTGAGGCGTGTTCGATTGGGCACCGAAATTAAGCCTTCGAGGCCTAACTTGTCTGAAACTTCAGACAAAAGCTTTGGTTTTGTCCCTTTGAATTGCGATACAGGAGTTATATAAGCAGCAGGATTGCGTCGAGCTGGCTGAAAAATCTATTTTATGTCTCAGAGGTAACCGATTGAGGATCAATGACTGAAACTTAATTAAACTGGTCGAAGACAACGCATCTGCGTTCAGTTTCGAGCACGTCAAACCTCTAACGATTAATTTTGGCACCCAATATTCAGCGAAGTGCCCTAGCTTCCACTATTTGATTTAGGTTTTAGGCGTTGAATCTATATCAGTTACCTCTGAGACTTACTCGAACTTAAGGCGCGTTCGATTAGGCAGTGAAAACGCCTTTGATGCTTGATTTGTCAAATCAGTTTCAATCGTTGATTATTCATCAAGTGCCTGTGAGACTTCCATTAAGTTTGTATTGCTCCGTAAAATGCAAATTTCAGTCGGCTCTACATAATCGGGCTGCTTTTAGCACCTGCTGCTTCATTCAAAGTGATGAAGCTAAAGTTCCTGTCTACATTTCCGCACAAGTTGTGTCAAGTGGGCTTAGCTTAGATCAACGTTAACCACCCAATCGAACTTGTACTTATTCTCTTAACCCATTAAATAAATAAAACCGGTAACACAGTTGATATGAAATGCTTTGTTTACAGCCACGTGGCAGTCACCCAGTATGCTTTCGAGTAGCCTAGCATTGTGCATCATTACTCCAGCATATTATAGCCCTACACTTCAACACCAGCCTCTCTCCATTCATCAGTGAAGCTACTTAGTAATAGTTGAGATACCAAGCTATGGTCGCAAAGTTACTATGGATAACGACACAACCCATAAAGTCCCATGGCCACCTCATATTCCTCATTGATCGAGCTTCACGATGATAAATATTGCAGATTGCTAACGGTGACGACAATAAAATCTACAGAATCCCTCTGAAAGCGCATACCTCCGCCAAGCTACACAATGCTAACGAACAATTCAAGTTGGTCCTAAACAAAAATTTTCTTTGATCGTCACCAGAATTTGCTAACTTGTGCCTCTTGACATTCCTAGCAGTTCGTGTAATAATATACATCCGTAACTTTTTAAAGTTTGTTCTGACAAACTATGACACATAGAAATAGTCAAATAGACAAATAATTCATGACAAAACTTTGGCCATTTGCGCTTCTTAGCATTTCTAACAAGTCCTGCAAATTGAATGAGGGTTCGTTCATAGCTTTTTGGGTTGTGTTGCTGAAATCATAAAACAAACATACATGCAGCCACACACACCATAGGGCTGACAAATCATTGCAAAAATTGGGCCATTTGCTTCTTTAGCATCCCTAAGAATTAACGCAAAGTTTCATGAAAAGCAGTTCATCTCTCAACATCCCTAACAACCCTTGCAAATGTCATAAAGATCCATTCATAACTTTTGTGTTATCTGGGTGACAGACAGACAAAAATGCAAACTCTGACTAAAACGTAACCTCCTTGGCGGAAATGATGACACAATTATTTTTCAAAAACTACCCAGCACAGAAAGACCAACGACAACTTACTGAGCTACTCAGGGCTTTTTACAATCGAATTGGTTAACTATTTTGCATTCTCCATTTCACTATACCTTCACAGGCCTTCTACCTCCTGATATAGAAACAAGCTAATCAATATTTATATAGACTGTTGCTTAGCGCAAAAGCTTTAAGTGAAGCAAAACAGTCGCCAGGATCTACCGCTAATGTTGTCGTAAATCATAGTCAACACTAAGGCAAGGCTATAGATAAACTAGGGCTGAAAATACGCACTAGACGTTCGCTCGTATGTCAAGCGTGCGTGCATTTCTGCGCATAAATTTCTAGAAGTACCGAATCGCTTAAGACTTCCTGGCAACTACCAGTAGACAGCTAAGACATTATAGGTGGCAACAGTTTCATCTAACAAGCTAATCTATTTGTATTCGAGTTTCCGGTATTAATCACAAGCCGATCGCTCAAGAGCAATAGATTTGAGAGCAGTGACTAAAACCCGATCCAAAAGAGGGAAAGGGGAGAACAACACCTGTTATTGAAATTTCAGACAAGTTGATCCTATTCAGGGCAGGCTATATTATTCTGCTACGAATGTTCTGTGTGCTATTGTATCCCTACTGGACAAAGCCTGTGCAGCGAGGCAGCACTGCCTGACACAGATAGGGTTAAATGGGATTACCGGTAGCTTATCTCTCCGGAACTGCGCCATCAGTGATACTGCAGAAGAGAGCAATTAAACGAGCTTCCTTTTAAATTTTACGGCTTCGTCATCATCCTGTAGATCGTACTGCTTTACGAGCGCCGACGGAGAGAAAGATGCACGTGTATTCTATTTACTTAACGAAATTATCCACTATAATCCTTAGCTATATGATGAAACGCTGTGTGTATTTGTTGACTTATTTCGTGTCCGCTCTTAAGGAAATATATAGGCGGAAAATAGACCTGGTTGCAGTAGATGGCGAAAGGTTCTTTTTCCCTTGATCTGAAGGCACTTCTTGCTTGAAACACTTCTTGAAATCCAAGTAAAGATAACTGCAGCATCAGTAGAACGTTTTTATAACTTTTTTCTTTCAGGTCACGAAGTACAATTTCAGCAGATAGTCAGCGAAGGGCTCTGGAGGTGATGATTTTTCACGGGGTTTAGACAATTATTTCTTCTAGCTTACTGTCTTTCTGTTATGACGGAGCAGTTTTCTTATCTTTTTTTTTTTTCTCTGGTTGCGTTCTCATTTTCATAGGGGGTTGCTGTTTCTCGCAATTCTCCTCCACAGCGCATGTACTACCACCCAGTCATCCTCCAGCTGCTTCTCCCTGACATCTTTTCACACAACGTCGCTTCATCACAGTTTAGGTCGTCCGCGACTGCGTCGGCCGTTTTCTCTTCACAGGCCAAAATTTCAGCACTTCAAATGAAGCAGATATTTGAGTTGGTAAGACGATATCATTGCTATGGAGCGCTGACATTGCATATACTGTAAGCTGACTTGATGGGCATTCAAGTTTACTGCAGCGTTTTACTTACTGAAGATTTTACTTTGGAAGACGCACGTTTAATTAAGAAAAAGAATAAGGAACGTAAAAGAAGAAAGAGACTACTACAGTCTCAAGAACGAAAACGTGCCATCAGTTGAGAGATGAAGTGCCTATGGAGCACAGTGACAAGAAAGACTTGAAGCAAAAGGATTACAGAAGGAAATATGAGTTGCTGATAAGCGTTAGGGGAAAAATGTGGAAACAGCAAGTCAGAGAAGAGAGCAAACATATCGATTATTGCGTGCATTTGTTTCACGCACAGGTCCACTAGTAACTATAATAATGCACAGCTATTGGTTGCATGCTGGCTCGCTCGGTTGGCTAGTCCTCTGTGTCACGCCCTAATGGATTTAGATAGGAGAAAAAAAATAGATATACTGAATACAAGATGAGGTATCATGAAATTTCAGCCCTGAATTATGACGGCAGCTATACTGTAATAATTGCTGGGATACATGCTCGAAAGTCGAAATAATGCATCTTCTGAAGCTCACTTCACCTTAAAAAGTAGCTCTGTTCTTTTTGATACCACAGTACCCAGCCGTCAAAAATGACGGCAATAATTTCGTAAATGTAACTTTTAATTGTTACTGCCTGCGGTACAGGTTTGCTGCAAAATAGGTATCATACCTATACCACTTAAATCAATCCTAGCTTTTGCAAACATACTCTAAGCTCTAGAACACGCTGCCGCCGTGCTGTATGAGCACGCTTAGGCGTGCACGGAACCTTCTACACGGCAAAACGTGCTGGACTTACACGCATTCGACTTTCAGGTATGTTTCCCACTTACACGCCAAAGCGCGAGGCGTGTTTTACCCCCTACGCGTGCAATCGTCGGAAAAAATGTGAAGTTGTGTTGAAGTCAGCGAAGAGTGGTGACGTTTCGGATTAAATTTCAATTGATATATTGTTTGCTTACGTACTTCACATAAACCACATAAGTAGGTATAGATGTCATGGGCAACAAACTGCATCACTTTTTCAAACTGCTTAGCATGTTCGCACATCCAGAGATGCGCGAGTGCTCACTGCCCGTAGCACGCCTCCGATTTGAGAGTCTAGAGCACGCCTATGTGTGCAACTAGTGCGCGCGTTTGTGTACTGGTTAAGGGACAAGTTTTGCACGCATTCACGCACATTTCCAGCACGCCTGGCTTCTTTCATATTGGCTTGATCATCGATTAAGGAAACGAAAGTTGTGCCGTGATGAGTTTATGGGAGCAAAATTTCCCTCCTGCAAGTAAAGTCTCATGCAAATAACAGTTTGAAATGCTTGAAAATTGTGCGGCACCAAGAAAATATAGTTCAAACAAAAAATTATCCTGGACTCTCTCTTCTTCATTCATGTTGGCTCGTATCAGAAAGTACCGACCGATTTTCGAAGCGAAGTTCGCTGCAGAAAATACAGTATTTCGACTTTCCAGCATATATTCTAGAAACTATATTTACTAAGGTAATTCAGGGCTGAAATTTCATCCTGTTACTTAGTGGGTGAATTTTCACTCCTCTGCATCCCTAATTGAGAGCGTGACAGAGAGACGAACCAACCAAGAGAGCAAGCAAGCAAGATAGCAAACAACAAACAACTGAGTATGATTCTTCTATTGGACTTAGTTGATAAAACGTTTTATCTTTGACATAGGGTCCTGAATCTTAATCTTAATTAAGTGCGTCAAAGCCTGTAACCCGCGTGAAGTTTCGAATAAGTTTAACCGCAATATCTAATGTTTGTGCCCAATCGAACATGCCCTAGTCCCCTCCCCCCTCTCAGTAACTAATCTTGTGTGGGAAGATAACTACAACTTATCATCAATTAACACTCTCGGGAATTTTGCTTGAGACGTGCTGAATTTCCTGACGTTCTCTTTACATGTTGGACCGAGAGTTTTACCACCACTAAAAAGGTCATTTAGTTAATTTTGCTCTGTTTAAGGAGAGCCTGCCAACGCATAACCAAGTGTACACATTTGCTAATTCGCTATTAACGGTTTGCAAACCATTATCTACGATGAATATAGTCGTGTCATCTGCAAGGTGAACAAATTGCAAGTGGTAGATGAGTATTACATATCATTTGCATGTAAATGTGAGAAATAGTAATAAGCCTAACATAGATCACTGGAAACGCTAATAGTGATAAGTAATATCTGAGATGAAAGAAGTATTGCACTTCAAGCCGTGACAGAGCAGAGGAGTATTACTATGCCAGGTGGTGCAGGATCATTCTAAAAGTGAAACTCCCATAGCTGCTGGATATTCAGTTTGATTACTAAAAATGGCTGCAACTTTGAGAGTCTGTCGTCGAGTTACTTTAGCAACACAAGAAAAGCACTTCATGGTCTCACAGATAAGTGTGAATTATTAAATATTTCTAAGTGGATTGCTAGAGGATGAGTATAACCTGATAATTATCGCTTCTGAAACAGCATATTCCATTAACTATTAACACTGCTAACCCAAATACGCTTGCCAGTTAAGAAATCTCTGAAAGTACTTGCATCTCAGTAGATTCTGTCAGGTAGAAGATTAAATTGCTCCCGTACCAGTACTTTCATATTCAAGCTTGTATCAGCTTATGAGATAAACTTGGATGATCCAGTTTGTTTCTCCTCTAATTTTGATAGATTACAGTGAACTCAGAGGTGCAACACAAATATTCCTCAACAGTTAGTATAGACGCAGCACAGGCTTAGTTAGATCAGACCACCTACACAAATATTCCTCAGCAGTTAGTATAGACGCAGCACAGGCTGTGTTGGATCACACCACCAACACAAACATTCCTCAACACTTGGTGTGGCGGCAGCACAGGCTGTGTTAGATCAGAACAACATCATCACACATATTTCTCAACAGCTGGTGTGCAGTGGCACACTGCCAGCTGGTGCAGGGGAGGTGGGCGACGTACGAGCCACCTGTCTGAAATTCTGCCCACCTCTTAATACATCGCCAGTGACGGAGCCTGCATTACGGATATCAATACTTCGGAGATTTAGAAAACCGGGAAAATATACTGTATTCTCTCCCCAGGGTGAAGATCAAGCCTGATCCGAAATAAATTAAGCCTCTAGCCCAAAAGCCGGGGCAAAACTGTGCAAACGTACGCTTAAGTTATGAACGGACGTTCAGTTTACCCGTCATTTAATGTCAACTTAATTGCTTAAAAGAAGAAAAAATATTAAACTAAGACAAATAATAAATATAATCTAACTAATCATGAAAAATAAAATCTAACTTTTCAGGAATATTTCCCATCATCTGAGAAATAACTGAAACCTAACAGCTGTGAATAAAAATTTTACTTTATTTCAATCACAGGAGGGAGCATAGATGCTATCGTGGAGGGGGAGAAGTCTAAACCGCGAATGAACAAAGCTACTTGGAAGGGCCAGATGTCGGCGCCTGTAGAGTCAGTAGAAGTGGGACTAATTGTGTACTGTATGAAACAATACAACTGGGTCATAATGTTAAGGCTGGGTCTTATTCTATGGATGTAGAGGGACTCTAATGTTGTGAGCTCCATTGGATTAGAAAAGTCTATGACGGAGAAGTCATTCTTTCGGAAGGGATGGCTTTTTTCTAAGCATACCTTCACCTCCACTGCGTTGTACCGACGGTGGAATCTGGTTGATGGAGCGTTATAGGTTGGGGGTACAGGCGAGAAGCTGGATTTGAGGGCTTTGCGAGAGGTACTCGAGCTCTCCTGAGGACTCACAAGTGGAATACTTCTACGCTCCGCACTCAGAGGGTCAAGAAAACACTTGAACATAGAGCAAAGCACATATATATTTATTGACAAGAAGAGCCAATTGCTCGATGTAATCGTGCTATTAATGCATGATAGCCATTTTGCGAGTTGTCGTAATCATTAGAATTCCTGCCGCAAATTCTAATGATTTCGACCCTACTTACTATCCCTCATTTTATGAAATAATCGTCAAAAAGGATTCAATCAGTCTCCGTATGTTTTATAGTTAATTATAAATGCACGTTACCACAATATGAACTATATTTAACTCCGACGCTCACTATAGAACGGCAGATGCCTATGTTTTACCCTCGAAAAGATGCCCAAAATATTGAGTCGTTCTAAGGCGGGAGCTTGTTTTAGGAAAATACACAGCAGAGGAAGGCCGATCGAACAAACGGCCTCCGTCAGTGGGCATCGTCGTGAGAAATACTCTCGCAAGGGCAAAGGGGTCACGTGCTTGTGGCGACAGGAACCAAGGTTTACTGTGAGAGATTAGCACCGATAAAGTGGGCACAAAGTCGGTGAAGCGTAAAATTGTTTAACGGAGGGAAAATGGCTATTTCGCCTTAAAAATAAAAGACGTTCGATATTGTAGGAATAGGCGGTGCTAAAATTTAAGGAGAGGGTTGACCAATGAGGGTGCTCAACACCCTCATGGGGAGTTCCTGTGAGGAAACTCTCGATGACGTAATCAGGGCAGTGACGAATAACCGTATGATGGAAGGGACTTTTCTACGATAGAAATGTTCGCATTGGACGATGCGGGTAGAGAGGATTGAACCCGACCTGTAGAGGGCTTAGCCTGTCTGAATTGAGGGAACCAGTTTTGAGGTTGGAAGGCTGACAGGCTGTCGCCCTCTAGCTTGTTTCGCTAGGGTCTATTTTTATCATACACCTAGTAGAGTGCGTTAGCGACATCATGGCCTCATTTGCCCTGCCCAATGTGCCCATGTATCACCTAGTAACGAATTTTAACTGAGTCATCTTGTGTGTCTACAACTATCACTGTGATACCAAAAATACAAAAGATGAACAACTAACACTGAGTCGCCAATCAAGCCTTTTTACGTAAATTTAAAAGAAACTCTATTTCAGAACAAAATAACTCTTCATTAGGTCTTCCAAAATCGTCATCAGCAGCAACTTAGACAAGACAGAGTGAGTTAATTTTAAATACCAAAGTGCATATTGGTATCTTGTGCCAAGGGAGACATTCAGCAGACCCCAACTGAACCAACTCCAATTTTGTCATTCGTTATATCCGTTATATGCAGCTGTTTTAACTTAACTTTCCGTGTGTTTCTTTCTATAGACATCGCACGCAACAAAGTCATACCAACTCACAGTTGAGAAGTAGAAGACCAAGGAACAAAAATCTGTCAGCCTATGAAACTTTGCCGCTGTTCACAAGGCAACTCAGAAAACTCGTCCGTCTCCGTCTAGTCTTTCAAATGCCTCACCCTTGCCCTGCAGAAGCTGCAATTTATCACGTTACAGCAGTGACACTCATGGTGCGTGGTGCCCGTGCTTGTGTACCGTGAGTCACCTTACAGAAATAGCAGGGGCGACAGGCTGCACGCACTCCCACCACCAGGGGGCGCCGCGCCTTGTGTGCATCTTCTATCTTGCCTGTAATCAGAGTAAAACGATGGTGGCTTAATCCTCGAGATAAAATGAAAGCATTATGAATTTAACACCGGATTTTCACTTGCGATACTTGAGATTGGTGTTAGTTTTAGTGCTGGTATCTGGTGTATTCTAGATGGAATTTTTGCAAGTTTCAGTGTCTCGTCAAACTCCGTCTTTCTTGACATCATTTGCAGCGATGAATGGGCTGAATAAGCAATAGAAGCTATAAATTTTCCTTATGTTGTGTAAGGGTAAAGTCATTTTGACCACACACCCCAATTATTGACAAGCCAATCAGCACTAGTTCGTACTGCCAACTGGTCCCAGAGAACTGCACGGTTGCAACCGATCACAGATTGTTATGAGTTGTCCCTGTGCAGCTGAAGGTTCTTATTTCGACGACCTACGACTCTCCTGTTCCTCCTCCCCCTTTTCCACCTCGACCATATCCATTCCTGGCTATGGTTAGTATCCCGCAGTAGCATCCAGACGCTAATGCTGACTCAGTGACTTAATGCAGTTCGTTGGGAAGTAAATGCGAGTACACCTTTGCCTTGCCGTTGTTGATCAGCGGCAGAGGGTCAGGTGGTCCTATGCACACCACGCGACGTGTGTGGAGGCTTCCTTTCTGCAATTCTTCACCAGCGAGAGAGGAAAACAACAAATTGCCTTCACAGGGCAACGTAAGAAGTTAGTGCTGAACTATCAAGTACCCCTACAAGATAAGACTCCTACCGTTGGCATCGCTAGCCTAGGAGTTAACTTCGTAAGCTGTTCTTAAAGCCAAAAAAAAATTAGTTTGACGAGTGAAAATCAGTTAATTCTTCAAACTCCAAAAGAAATAGCTAATTCGTTAATGTTAATTCCCTTTTATAATATAATTCTTAGCATATTTTAGCGACTTTAACTGCTCTTGACAGCTTAAGTTTTGCAGACTTATAGAGACGGAAAAGGATGACAGCAACGGAAATGAGATGCAACAATGATAATAAATTCATTTTGTGTTTATGTTTGTGGTGCTAATTCTGCAATGAACGTTGCTGGCATTGCACCTTTATTGTTTATATTGCTTATAGTCCACGTTTTAAGTCGAAAGAGATGGGAGCTGACTTTTCCATTTCAGTTACACGATATCATTTCTAAATTTCTGTCAAGATGTGTCTTAAAGATTCCTTTTGGTCTGAAACCACCAGGACGAAAGTAAAAATCAAGCTTGAGAAAGTGTCGCAATCTTTTGCAACTTTCCTCTGCCTAATTACAAGACCGCCGCAGTAGCAGCATGCTTCCGTTCTCAGCTCTAACACCTTGCATCACTCGCACGTTCGTTGCCCAGCCAGACAGCGAGCTCTTTGCAGATCTTGGTGTGCTGACTCGGCAGTTGTGTGTGCATGCTCAGCGCCGTGGCGGAACTGCCTTCCTCAGAGATGAAGGGTGTGGGGGGTCTCGGGTCATTTGTTCCTTCCGTCAAATTGGCGCCATAGTTCTTGGTGACCCGAGGTTGACTGCAACTACACTTACTCATCTGGTGCCAGTGGGCCTATACCCGTAGCACAAATCTGTGCATGTGAGTTTCCCAGGTAAGGGTGTGGTCAAAGTTGACTCTACCTTTACCGACAATTAGAGACAAAGAAATAAAATTTCAATTCTAAGCTGAGTGAGCAGCACCACCCTTAGCGCGGGTATTTAAGCCGAAGAAAAAACCTACACCATATGCATAACGAAGACCATATGGGAGTGGATGCTGATAGCGACACATCTTTCGTAGAAGCTGAAGATGTGGACCCATCGAGAGAAATGATTTGAACATCCAATATATTAGATCAAATGAAGAAGTTCTGACTGAAAACGGGTGTTCCAACAGTTCAGCTCTGTGATAGACGATTGCTCTCTGCACCTCAGTGTAGCAACCTAGAAAGGGCCTCAGTAATGCAAGAATGTACACGATTGTGTTCTTCGTAGTCAAAATCATAATGAGGAAGTCAAAACCATGGACTGGTTATGTGTCTCTCCCTCGAATGGACGCGTTTACTGCTTCATATGCAAATTTATGCACTTAAATACAGCAATGTCTGAGTCTTTTTAGGTTTCGTCTAGTGGATTCTGCGATTACATACAAATATTCAAGATGCCTACATTGTCGTGAGCAGTCGTCAGAACATCTGAAGGCAAGGATTGTTTTCAATAGATTAAAAACAATTGCACGAACTGATACGGAGCTGAAACAATAGATTGAGCGTCTAAAGCATTATTAGAGACCTCTCAAGACGAGTTGTTAGTGTTATACAGTTTATTGTCAAGTGTGGCGTGACATTTAGAGGAGATAATGAATTGCTTGGATCACCTAGAAAGGAATACTTTCAGAGTATTCTTGAACTCAACGACACTCTTTTTGCACAGCAAATCGAAACTCAGGCCAAACGCAGTAAGAGACACACAATATAGAGTCATCTACTACAATGAAAGAACTTATCAGGTAGCTAATGGGTGAAGAATTTTTCTGAGATCTAATTTCTCCCATTAAAAAATTCAAGTACTACTACTTCTCTTTGACTCCGCACCCGATGCAGCCCTCATTGACCAACTGACTCATGTGTTAGGTTCGAGGAGAAAGATGGCCTGGTGAACGCTTTGCAATGTTAAAACAAGGTGGCGCTCAGGGTATGTTCAATTCCTTAATAGAATTTTTGAAGATACAAAACCTAGACCTGGGAAACTGTCTCGGATGAAGCTACGACAAAGTATCAGTAGTGAGTAGTAAGTACTTAATGGTCTACAAGCTAAAGCGAGAGAGAAGACCACCAGTCTTGCATCATTGTACGGTACAGCACATTCTTTAAAGTTGGTTCATAAAACTGCTGAAGAACAGGGGTTGGCAAACCAAGGCCCGCGGGCCATATCCGACCCGTTCATCTTTTTAATCAGGCGCGTTGAAGATTTTGGGATCTTCAATACATTAACACATTTTAACTAACACCAAACTTCGACGCACAGACAAAAAAAAAGGTGATCCACAACGTACGCCGTTCCCGTTAAAAAGTGATTGTAACTATTAACACTGTATTTCTTTTTTCTCTTGATGTTTGATATGTATGCATCGGGCGCTGGCTGGGCCCGTCTGTAATTTATTTTTTTTAGTATATGGGGCCCATTAGTCGAAAAGTTTGCCCTCTCCTGCTGTACATTTATTGGTGTCCTTGAAAAGCTGTTCGTCTTCAACGTCATCATTGCCTTTCGAACCTGTCACCACGACGGGTTGATCCACAAAGCTGATGCAACGAAAAAGCTCTTAATGATGAGTATCAGCAGGATAAGGATGTCCTGAAAAAAATTACTGTTGACACTGAAGAAAAAAGTCGTGTACTTTGTAAAGCGAAAGGACTATTAATAATAATAGAAATATTTTTATTTCTCTCCGGGCGGACTTATTCAGTACTTAACACTGCTACAGCTTACTTCACAAAGCTAGTTCTATAGAGAGGACAATGAGGCTTACAAACTAAATTACAGATTGATGATGCTACTAAACTACACAGCCTACATTCGACACTAGGCTCCAATACAGCAATTGATTTACACGCGTGCCTACTGTGCCCTAGTTAATGTATTGTCAAATACATTTAAAGTTAAAAAGTAACATTAAGACACACAGAAGGCAAAGATATTGACAGAAACAATCTAGGCCTGCAGATCGCTACGAAGAATGTTGAAGTAGCAGCAGGTAAGAAACACAGGAACTAGAGGTCGTTCCGACCTTGTAATTAGTCGTCCTCGTACAGCATCCAAACCCTACGCTGCTTGAACGCTAAACTAAACTCTCTTAACTTGGGTCAGAACGAACCCCCGTAAAATTTCCCCTTCTCACATGCAGGTTACAGACACGTTTGCCAGAATATACATATACACAAACCAAATACATCACCAGCTCCTGTGTATGTGGCAACAACCGCCAGCCGCCGAATAATTTATATCGCAATACGCACCACCTACTTGCTGGTGGTCTGTCTCAGGACTTTAGACCAGTAAGAGTTGCAGTATATTAGACAGCAATATGTTGCGAAGGATTGTACCGATAGAAATATTTTAGCTTTTGTGTTCAGAGTGATCCGTATCCGACTTTTAGCACCGCCTCCTTTTATACTTCTTCTGCATTTGTACTCCGTCCTGTAAGCATGAGCTCCTATGCTCTGCTGTAACTGCATATATTTTATGTCGATCCTTTCCTTACTGCAAAATCCTCACTGCATCACGGAAGTTCGGGAGTCTCGTTCGACGCTGTACACATGATGGGATAAGCGTGAGTCCATAAACCCTGAGTCCCCATCTATGTTAAGCAACTTGAATCTTAATGCTTAGGGAGCAGCTATGAAACTGTCCTAACCCTAAGCTGTACGGCTGAACGAATACCGATGAATCAGCTTGAAACCGGCAGTACACCACCTTCTGGATAACATCCTCTTAAGAACAGATGTATTAATAAAATCTACTACACAGAAATTTCGATCAAAATACTGCTGTGGCATCACTGACCAACTTAAAAAACTGCGTAGCATCAAAGTGTGACTCTTCTGATACTTGTGAGAAGAGAAGCCAAGAGCAAAATATCTGGTTCAGCAGACCGGGTACCGACGGAACCTCAACACAAGTGCCGCAATTTGCTTCTTATTAACCCATTGAATTTTGGCTATGCGCAAGTAGTACAACTCGACCCTTCTGCAGAAAAGAAAATTTCTTTCCTGTTCTTGACCAGTCCAGAACTTCCTTCGAAAAACGCTTGCAAGCATATTAGCATCTGTCAAGTCAATTTGTTATATCATTCATCAGAATAAATTGTCTCCAGATAAGCTACGGGCCGCAGTAGAGCAACTCATCTAGTCTCATCCACATGACTTGGACATAGCATTTATTGATAAACTGCTTCAGTTTGCGACACTTGTTACCGATATCTTCGCAGACGAGAAACCAAACGATATCAGAGCTGAGCGGTTCTTGTACAGACTTATGATAGTCAAGTGTGATCAAGACACTTTCCCAAGCATTGACATAGCTCTATGAATATGCTTTATGTCGATGATATGAAACTGCAGTAGCGACTGCTCCTTCCCAAAATTTAAAATTATTAAGAACCGAATGCTGACAACCATAAAGCAGAAACGACTTGTAAATCTCGCCCTAATTAGCAATGAGGCTGATCTACCACGCAAATTGGATTTCAGTGACATCGTCAGCGACTTTGATTCATGGAAATCGAGAAAAGTGCTTGGATTGTAATGGGTGGCAGCGCCAAGGAACATAAATTAGGGAGGCTAAAGCAGGTGGTAGAAAAAAAGTGAAGGGGCTTTGTAACACCAAGATACATGTATGTTGGTTACATGGTAGCAATATTTAGGAGGCAGTGGGGCATGGCTCATTATTGGGAGCTCAAGCTCCCCATGACCCCTCCTGACGCCGCCACTGACCGTGATGGTAGTAACTCTATATATTCTCTGGTTTGAAATACACTTACTTAGTTACACAATAACTTCTCATTGAAAATTAAATACTTTTTACTGAATTTCTCTGTGTAAGTTGTAGTAAAACTAGGATAATAATAAAAATAAGAATTAATTACAAATTTGGTAGAAATAATAATTTGTGGGCATTTCATTTCATGCTTATGCAATACATATTGCAGCATTGGAATAATAGTTCTCGTTCACTTCTTCCTAACTAAAAGTTTCCTTTTCATATACTAGGACTTAGGTTATTACAGTGGGTGCGGCTTTATTATGCAAATCTTATTATTATTTTTTTTTTTTTTGCAATAAAAAATTCAAGTTTTAGTGCCGAAATTTTGGTGTAACTCAAGCTACTTTCTTCCTTTTTAGGTGATATTCATAGCAATATTCAGTTCAATCATTATGTTTTTAGAAACATTAAAAAGTGGTCTTGTTGGGGTCCGGCTTGATTATGCCAGTGTTCAAATATGGGGAAAACTGGATTAAGTAATTCTGATCGATTCTGATCAATGCTTGACAAGGAAATGACTACCATCGAAATATCCAAAAAAATGAATAGAGATCATCGAACAATCAAAGCATATGTAGCAAATGGTAAAACCTGTCGGAAAGTATCTGAAAAAGCTCATTTAAGGAAAGTTACTGATAGGGATAAGCACCAAAATGTTGGGGGGATGGTTAGAGCGCCTCATTCTACAAGCAAAACAATTTTTGATGCAGCTGGAGCACCGCAAATGGGAAAAACTTCGAGGTGTGAGATGCCGAGGACTCTTGGAACAGTGAAGAACCAGGCTAAAAAAACCTCCACTGACCAAAATTCACAGGGAAAAGCGTGTTCAATGGGCTGAACAATATAGCAAAATCAATGTCATGAATGTTATTTTCACCGCTGAGTGCCGCGCCTCGCTGGATGTACCAGACGGATGGTCGTTTGGTTGGGTATTGACAGGGCGCCCTTGAGGCACCCGGATTCGCCGACAGCGAGGTGGCGAAAGGGTAATGTTCTGGGCTGGTATCAAAGGGAGTGAGATTATTGGACCGTTTAGGGTGCCAGATGAAGTAAAAAATGAATCCCAAGGGATACTGCCAGTTTCTTAAGAAATGCTTTGTTCCCTGGTTGGAAGATGAAACTTTGTTGGGCAGAAAATCCTTAGTATTTCAACAAAATAATACACCAGCGCACAAGTCCTGTTATACAAAGAGTTGGTTCTTGGATCACGACTTCACGGAACGCAATCTGATGGCTTGGCCCCCAACACTCCCGATTTAAACCCCGTTGAAAATTATGGGCCATTATTAAACGGTACATTTATGCTGATGAAAAGCAATTTAACAACCTGGATGCTCTTTGGAATGCAATTGACGGTGCTTGTGAGTCGATTAAGCCCTGCAAATGGTTAAATTTGACTTCATCTGTCGACAAGCGTCTCCTGAACATCCCCAAAAATGGAGGAGGCTTTGTTAGCTACTGAGGTGAAATGAAGAGCATTTTACAAGTTTTGTTTGCGTTACTTTCTAGTTTATTGCTTTTTCTATTCATTTTGATTCTATATTTGTTAAATAAAAGCGTTTGAAACAGCATAAACCATTATTTATTACCTTTGCATAATCAAGCCGGACACCTAAAAACACAGACTTTTCTAATCTTCCTAAAAGCAAAATTATTGCAGTGAAAATTGCTTCGTATCTCACCTAATAGCGAAGACAACACCTTGCTTAAACCAATTACATCAAAGTTTTTTCATTAAAACTTGAAAAACATAATTTTCATTGCAAAAATACGACTTGCGTAATCAAGCCTCACCCCCTGCAGTCTGGTGTATGAATAAAGAGAGTTGGAAAGAGGAGCCTCCCACCCAGCATGGGCCCCGCGGCCTTCCCCCCCCCCCTCCTCAGCCGTATCCGACCTGAGTCTGTACTACTTTGGTTCATTGGCTTTTCAGTGTGAGTGGTAACAATTTACAGGTATAGTTTTCCCTCATTTTCTGAGACAAGTAATCAATCGCCTCCATCTCGCCAGCATCTTTATGTTGTGCAATTGTCGCAAGAGCCTTCCGTCTGAGCCCATACAGTACAAAGAGTTTGAGTTCGACTGCAGCCAAACACTGTCTTAGACCGAACCAGTGCATGCTAATCTCCCAGTTTAAGTGTGAAGTTAAGTTGACTTTATCTATCCCAACTGTCTCCTCATAAATTTCTAATGTCACAAAGTTTTGCACTCACTAGTTCCACACTCAATAATGCTCACTAGCACTTAAGTTCCGCATTCACTCTGTACTGAAATTAATAAGTAATGCACTAAGTAGCCAATTCGAACACATTTTGCGATATGCTTTGAACCTGCGTGCAATACTTCAAAGAATAGTTTAAACATGTTCGACTGCATTTGGTACAGATTCCCTAGTCCCTCACATAGTCTCTATAAACACATGCATCGTACTCGGTGTACGTCGTGCACAGGCCTGCACTTCCATCAGTAAAAACTTTCTCCTTTCCCAAGGGGCCATCTGTCGGCAGCTACAATTTATTGACAAAACCATAGCTCAGCAGCGCCATCTAGCCGCCCATTAGGTAACATTCAGCTCTTACTTTGCTCTGCTGTGGCTATTAAGAGTGACGCTGACGCTATCTGCAGGATGAGTTACGTCGGATGGTGCGTTCAATGAGAATCTGTCGCTAAGTCAGTTCAACACTCCATTTCCTGCGGCCATTTTCGCACGGCCTACCGCGGTCAGGCTAATCTGATCCGAATAGCGTCATTCTTTGAGACTTCAGTACTGAGCTTTCTGTTTTTCACTTAAGATTGATTTTAATGTATTACTTGCGAACCGAACACTATTGATACAGTTACTTAGTCAGTCATGCAGGATAATCGAAGTACATTAGCTCAATCAACTTGTCGAATCGGAGACACACTAACATTATAAAAACAATTTTGCGTTATTTCCTTCTCTGAAAACTCTGACGGCACGTCCAGCAGCCTGTCCAGAGGATATTTTCTGTTTCTTGTTCTTCTACTGCGTTAGTACAAGATATGAATGGGTTCAAGTCAGCTGTTATAGGCTTTTTTAAATGTTTCTTCTTAGCAGCGTTTTGACATCCTGGGGCTGCTTAACGCTCCTTTGGGAATTTTATTACTTGTCATTTGACGCCCCACCGGTAAAGTTAGTAATAAGTAGAACGCCTCGGGGTGTAAGATCATCACCCGCGGTTGAGGCTAATTCAACGCAGTTATCTTTTTTGGCCAGCTTACGCTAGATTTTAGATATTTTTCGCATCTCATTCAACCCACCTGACTGTCTGAATAACCTTAACTCCTGCCTCTATTGGGTGGTGTTACAGATTCAACGCCGTTATTTTTGATGGCCAGCTAACTCATGATTCTTTGAATTTTTCATATCTTAGTCAACCCACCTGACTGTCTAAAAAAAATTGTTAGCATCACTCAATTACTTCTGGCTCTTTTTGGGTGGATAGAGTACAAAATTCATCTCCATCATTTTAAATGGCCAGCTAATCCTATTTTTTGGCATGGGTCACATTTAGGTCAACCCACCAGACTCCATACAAAAATTATGAACATTGTTCAACTTCTGCTACCTCTTGTTGGGTGGACATATATATATATATATATATATATATATATATATATAAAATAATTATATACAAATATATATATGAATTTCTTTAAATATACGTTGACACCCAGGTATATTCATGCTAAGGGAGTTTTCAAAATCTTCTGGGTTTTATGTTTAATATACCCCAAGCTTTCGAACTACTAAACGTAGTCCGTCTTCAAGGGAACGAAACTTCGAACTCATCAGCAGAACTACGAAATTAGTAGTTTTGCTGATGAGTTCGAAGCTTCGTTCCCCTGAAGACGGGCTACGTTTAGTAGTTCGAAAGCTTGGGGTATATTAAACATAAAACCCAGAAGACTTTTTGAAAATTCCCTTAGCACAAATATATATATATATATATAGTTAAATCTTCAACGAAAACATTATCACCTCTCTCACTGCGTTCGCAGGTCATAATAACAATGCCTATACATTAACAAGTTGTTAAGACAAGTAAGAATCACTTGTTACCAAAATATAAAATAAATTCTTACATGAAGAAATTTTCAGTCAGTGAAGGCTACACAGCGCTGCATTGACGTTAACCACTGGCCTCTGAAATTAGTGATCGCAGTAGTGAAGCTAAAGCCATGAATTATAATTATCTAAAGCTAGAGTTGATGGGCATGTATCCATGATGTATCCATGATGCCAATATATTGACCATATTTCCGACCTCTATACAATTGCTTAGTGACAAAAACTGCGCAGATAAGCAATTGTATTTGAAGATACCAAAACGCACAACAACCTCCACTATAATTGTAAATTACGGGCAGACATATTCACTTACTCGGCCGCAATCTATAATATAACTAGTGGACCCGTGCGTGAAGAATTCACGCAATAACCTATACGTTTGCCTAATGCCTCTAGGCCGGTGCGGAATCTCCTCTTCTCTTATTTGCTTCTTAATTTTCTTCTTTT
>LQNS02277603.1:8686068-8696672 GCA_001587735.2 Parhyale hawaiensis | reverse complement strand
ATGGAGAAGCTTATACTCGTACAAATCAGACTAAGCCTGCGATGTCTTCATTGTTGGAATTTCAACTGTCCCTGCTTAAGATACGTTTGCCATCTTCTCCAACCCGGCTTATTTTCTGCCTATCACTTTCAATGGAGCTTAAGAGGAGCACCAGAGCCTCCAACCTGGGCTAATTTCCGCCTATCTATTTCGTTAAGAGCGTGACACCAAACATATATATATATATTTATATATATATTTATTTATAAGCACACGAAGGTTATTCTTAGTATTAGATTAGATATTTATAAACACTCGACAGTCATTCGGCTTGAGGTTACATCCATCCATCCGTCCGTGTGTATGTCCCTGTGTCTGCACGTTACGCTTTCAGTATTAGCGGAAACTTCAACTTGCAGGAAGCTCTGATAGCTGCTGGAAGGAAGTTCACTAATACCTGTCTTCTTGCGCTCGCTCTTGAAGAAATTTCCAGTCAGTTTCGAAGTAAAGACATGAAGTTCATTTTACACGTATCATACATACGGCTGCAGCTTAGATTCCTTTATTCAGTCTACGAACCTAATAACTTTGAAACATCTTACTAGCGTCTCCAGGCTTCTTTTTTTTTTTTTTTTTTTTTTTTTTTGTTGCGCCAAGCTTTTGGCGTTGGTTACATTAGGACCTTCTTCAGGGCGAAAATCTTCAAATGGTGCGGAACTATCACACTGCGACCGGCATACAAAATAGCCCTTCAAATTTTATTTGTATAGAAGGGTATACAAACTCAGACTAACAGAAAACATTGGACAAGTGTTTTATATAAAAATGTTAATTCAAAAGTAATTAATTTGAAATTGAAATCTAAAGTTCTGCTAAATGAAACTTGCGCGTCGCTTCGTATGTATGATTCGGGTCTGAGGTACTATAAAAAAAATGCTTTTACTCTCCGGTATTTTGGCAGGTTTCTGTTACTTCTACGCTTTCTTCTCAACCTTCTCAGTCGTCCCACAAGATTATAGTAGTTTCAGTCGACTGGAACTATGTCTGACAATCTAACTTGAGTTGCATTCACAGAGCGCAAACTCCCACCAAGCAACGCACTGTTCATGGAATGGAACATTGACAGACAAACAAACAAAGAGACAAAAGTATCATCGTTAAAATTTGTGCAACAGTTCTTCTTGCCATTTCTGACAGTTCCTGCTAATTTGGTGAAGAGTCGCAGACAAGAGGAGCAGACAAGCGGGCAGCATGTAAACGGGCTGACGGAGGATCACCAAAAGTTAATCGCATTTCTAAGAACATTTGGCACAGTTCCTGTTCAGTTCATGGAAATCCTTCAATAACGTTTTGAGTTATGTTTGTTGACAGGCACACAGACAAACTATCCCTTATTGGCGGAGCCAATGAAAAGAAATCTGGAAAAGATGGGCAAAAAGAAATGCGGTTTGTTAAACAAAAGACGTTTATAAACTAAATCGGTCAAGTGTGCTTTAGTTTTTGCCGTGCATATATTTCACAGCTTTATATAATAAAACATGAATAGTAATTTATATCCGTGGAATAAAAATATGTTTCGTCATTGAATGCACAAGAAAACTAGAGCACTCTGAGAGCGCATACCTCCGCCAAGTGAGCCAACGGTAGCAAAAATTTAAATTGGCTCTGAAACCATAATTATCTTTGCATAAACTCCAAAATCTAATCATTTGTGCCTTTTTATAGTAATAACAGCTTGTTCAATTTTTTTGAAGATCCTTTCTTAACTTTTTGAGTTATACTGTTAACAAACGTTACGACAAATATGAGTCAAACATACAAACGAACCAACCGATCTGCACCAAAATTTGATCATTTATGTGTTTTTTCATTGCTAACAACTCCTGTAAATTTCATAAAGATCCATTCATTATTTTTTTAGTTATTGTGCTAACAAGCCTAAAATTAAAAACAGTGACAACTAACGAACCATTACCAAAACTTGGTCATCTACTCTTTGTTATATACCTAACAACTCATGTTAATTTCATTAAAATTCATCCTTAACTTTTTGAGTTATGGCATCGAGAAANTATCTTCACCAAAAGTTAATCATCTGTTCCTCCTAACATACCTAACAATCCCTGTAAATTTCATCCAAATCGGTTCATAACTTTTTGAGTTATCTTGGTGACAGACAGACAGAGAGACAGACAGACAAAGAGACAGACAAACACGACGAAAACATAACCTCCTTAGCGGAGGTAAAGAGGTGAGAAAATTTTGTATGATGTTGAAAGCAAGAAACAGTCATAAACACTGAGCCGTATGACAAGAACCATGTGACAAGAAGAAGAAGAAAGAAATCCCAATAAACGGAATAGATACTCGCAATTCCTGAGCAACTGAGCGTGATATGAATGCCTGACATGAATGTTAATTTCCGCATGAAGCAGTCAATGAAAAAACGATATTTGTTCCACATTTGCACAACAATTCCGAGATGAAAATGTGAATGCATGGCAGCCGGTTGGTTTACCACTTCCATAGGTAAATAAAAGTGCGAACATACATTAAGAAGCTCGAAAGTTCACATATCATATTGCACATTTCCAAATTACAATGGCGCAATAAGAATTGGTGGCAAGAAAGTACAAGAAAACTGAATTTCACTAATCAGTTATCAAAATAGAAAACTATTACATTGAATAGTTTGAGCCACTATCTACTCAAACAAGACTTGCTACCAAAGTAAGACATAAGGGGCGCGTACAGCATGCCCAACGATATGCGGAGTGTACTCCCAAAGAGGATAAACAGAAATTTGACCTAGAAAAATTGAATGGAATGAATCACTATCATTAAAAAATAGATGTGAAAGTGCAAGGGAGTAAACAGAACGAAGGGAAACTCGTTCGTTCCAAGGGCTTAATTGCGGCTAAGTTCTAAAGTAATCTATTAGTTTGCCTTGGAACAGCGCCCAATGCGCATCATTGACGAGTTACGTGCGTTTTGGTAAATAATGTGTGTTTGGTAGGCAAAGTGTGTCAGAGTACACGAGATGTGTTATGGCCGACAAGGAGCAGTTTGAGAGGAGCATGTTATAGAAGATGAGATGCATTAAGCTGGCTGCTCAGGTACGAATTTCTCCGGCATTATCTGTCGAATTTGCATTGTGTTGCCGTGACTTTGACTATAGTTTGACCTTCACCAAACTACATGAGCTCTGTGGTTTGACATATTTCACCAAATCGCAAAAAATGAAAACTCAAAATCTTTCTGAAATTGGAACTCACTCAATGCTTGGTAAGATAATGGGAAGTTTACCACTGACAATTACTATAGTGTAAAAATGTAACAGTTTGAAATTGTTACAATTTTTGGGGGCAGCTTAATAGTGGGCAAGACGAAGCCGTGGCTGCGGCATGGTAACCGAATCAATCGAGTTAGCTCTATGCTGATAACACCGACAAAAGTTGTGATTGACCACCCGACATCGATGTAGACGAAGCTACTCAAGAGTCGTAGGTCAAACAACGTGCTTTAGGTTTAAACTAAGATTGTTGATAATAACGTTTAATATGTTCGTTGCACTAGGAGAAGAGAGAAAACAACAGAGAACCGTGGAATTTCCACGGGTCCCGTTAGTGAAGTATAAAGATGCAAAATTTCCTAGCATAACGTAACGTACGTAACGTAAGTGCGTCATCGCTATTTACTGCACATTTCGGATGAGTCGCAACAAAAGCTCGCTACCGATGCGTACCTCTCACTCGTATCTATTTCAGTAAACTGCATACACGGCAGTCCACCTGTGAGGTCAGCGGTGGTCACAATAGAACAAAAAAAAAATCTCACGAGCAGTGTTCGTTGGGCAGTGACAAGGGGAGGAGCGTGTGTGTGGGTGCTGCTGCTCGTCACAACCGAGGTACTGAAGTATTTGTAGTATTTTCCGTGGAGTTTTTAGAGTAATTTGTAACTAAGACTTTACACTTCAGATCGCTAATAGTTTTCTAGCATGTAATAATTATCTTGAGAAAACAAGAATAAAATCAGCCTGTGGCTATGCAAACTGTTTCCATTGTTTAGATTTCTTAGTCCTACTTCCGCTAAACTTACACTGGTCGCCATAACTGTTACTACAACAGTCCTCAATCTAAGATTATTATTAATGAATTGAGTACAGCAAACCTTTAAATATTATCATAATGCCTGTATATGCACTACATTGCCTATATATAGGATACTTTGACTTTAACTGTGGTTAAGATTACTGAATAGTTTTATAAGGATAGTGGGTTTCTGCATATATGTGATTAGCATTACTGTGTATTGATAACTACAGTCGTTTTTACTCCATATGTTCTTCCCTCTGGTTCGAAGTTTTGCGTATTTATGTTTATGATTTGTTTACTCTCCGTTTATTTTATTATGATTCAGATTACTGCAGACTTGTCATTATAAGCATGATTTGTTTATATTATGACCAGTATTGCAAGTGTTCTTTAAATTATAATGACTATGAGTGTTGTAAAGTTATTAATTTGATTAAGATGACCAAATTCATGTTTATAATTCCTGCTAATTTATGACGAGGATTACTGCGATTTTTTAGCATGATTGACTAAGCTTAACATACATACCGTGCCTAGACATAAGTATGTGCACTACTCTATTTTTTATGTATTTTAAAAAACTTAGGGACTGCTTTAGGAAGTTTATATAACATATATATAATAGAATATTTAAACAGAACAGTCAAACGTGCACATATAAGAAGAAAATTTAAAACAAGCAAAAGTAATGAGGGACAAAAGTATTTGACAAAAAAACAGTTATGATATTAGTACTTCGGGGCGTGACCTTTATTGGCAATAACAGCATGGAGACGATTGTTATAGCTGGAAATTAACTTTTCACATTCACTTGATGGTATTTTTTCCCATTCTTCCATGCAGATAATCTTTATAATTCAGTAAGGTTTTTGGAACACCGTTTGTGGACACCAGATTTAAAAAGACGCCACAAATTTTCTATTGGATTAAGGTCCGGTGATTGGCTAGGCCATGGAAGAACATTTATTTTCTTCATTCGNAGTTTTCTAGCATGTAATAATTATCTTGAGAAAACAAGAATAAAATCAGCCTGTGGCTATGCAAACTGTTTCCATTGTTTAGATTTCTTAGTCCTACTTCCGCTAAACTTACACTGGTCGCCATAACTGTTACTACAGCACTTCTCAATCTAAGATTATAATTAATGATTTGAGTACAGCAAACCTTTAAATATTATCATAATGCCTGTATATGCACTGCATTGCCTATATATAGCATACTTCGACTTTAACTGTGGTTAAGATTACTGAATAGTTATATAAGGATAGTGGGTTTCTGCATATTTGTGATTAGCATTACTGTGTATGGATAACTACAGTCGTTGTTACTCCATATGTTCTTCCCTTTGGTTCAAAGTTTAGCGTAATTATGTTTATGACTTGTTTACTCTCCAATTATTATATTATGATTCAGATTAACGCAGACTTGTCATCATATTGCATGATTTGTTAAGATTATGACCAGTATTACAAGTTGTTTTTTTTTTGTTAATTGTTATGACTATGAGTGTTGTACCGTTATTAACTGGATTAAGATGACCAAGTTCATATGATTATAATTCCTGCTAATTTATGACGAGAATTACTGTGATTTTATAGCATGATTGACTAAGATTAGCATACATATAAGATTCAGATTACGATTAATTTCGTATTCAAGTTATTATGTATTTATCAGCAGTCATAGAGTTGTCATGTACTTTGGAAAGTATTATCAATAAATTGATAGTTTCCTACATTATGCGTTTTAAGTAGTTTAACTACTTATGACCTAATAACACTTGGTTTAATGGCCTACTTATGTAGATTGTAGAACCTTAGACAACGCAGAGGCAAGCAGCTGAAATAATCGAAAAATGAAAGTGTAGAGTCTGGCGTAATTAGCCCAACGTCGGTAGCTGCGGATGTACAGAAAGTCTCTATATACTTATATTTAATTATTTTCTTCGTTAACTGTGCACCATTTACATAATTAATTCTGCATCTTTGGTGATTACTTGTGTTGCATTTATTCAATCGATTACTTATTTGTTTTGATACTACCATGTATTTTCCTATTCCAGATGATGATATTGAAAAAAAGTTGGGTAGAACTTCCGCAACTGGTACATTTTTGAAGGGGGCATGGGGGGGGCAAAGTTATCAATTGCATACTGATTGTTATGAAACTGGCTCAGAATACGTATTTTTAAAAAGAAACAAATTTTTTTCATACAACTTTTTTTGATTTAGCCTTAGTTTTTGAGATAATGGGGCTTATATAAAAATATATATATATATGTATTTCGAAAAATTCGATTGAATAAAACTCAATGATTTTTCACCCTAGAATAAAAACAATGACAGTTCCTTGAAATATTCCTAACGAAACTATTGAGATGGATTCTCCATTTTTGCCCTCATAATATCTTTTATCACAGCTGGATTCTCCATTTCTATTTCGTAGCAATCGCTAACTGAAATATAGGGATAAAAACAATAAAGGGACTCGGTTTTGTGCTGCGACAAAAAAAAAATTATGAGGGCAAAAATGGAACATCCGGATATATAATTTTGTTACGAATGTTTCAAGGATTCTAAAACTGTCATTGTTTTTATTCTAGCTGAAAATTCATTTAGTTCTATTATTTTAAATTTTCAAATATATGTATATATTCATATATAAACCCCCCTTAAACAAGTTGTAGGAACAAAATATATATTTTTTTAATACATAGTCTGAGCAAGTTTCAGAACAATCGGTCCCCAATCGCTAATTTTATCCCCCCCCCCTCAAAAAGTTTGCAGTTGCGAAAGCTCCACCCAACTTTTTTTCGACGTCCTTAACATATAGAATAGGAAAATACATGGTAGAGCCATGAAAGGGAAATGTACACAGCCCTCCCCCCCCCTCCCTCTAGAACCTGGACTAAGACGGACTGTCATGAAATTCGCATGAATAATTGTTGGGTACGGTATGTTACCAAGAGCAAATGAACAAATTCTTGTGATGATCTACATGTCCGTTTAGTTGTTTGTCCTTTTGTTTGATGTGATGTTTATCAGTAATATAACTCAAAAGTTATGAGCGAATCTATATGAAATTTGCAGGAATTACTAAGAATGTCAAAAACATGAATGATTGAATTTTGATTATCTTCGATTCTTCTGTTTGTGAGTTTGACTAACGTTTTTCAGCAGCATAACACAAAATCTACGAACAAGTCTTTATCATTTTTTGTAAGAATCATTAGAAATGTTGAAAAGCACAAATGAACAAATTTTTTTGGTCATCAGTTCATCCGTTTGCGTGTATAACTTACGTTCGTCAGAAAATTTATTTCAGTAATATACTGCAAACTGTAGGTATCACTTTAGAGTGGAGAGCCTGATTAACGTAGTTCTGAATAGTGTACATTTCTAGTAATGTAGTCACTATTTCTTTCCGAAAACTCTATTATCATTAGAATTTGTTATCTTGTACTCAGTTCATGCACATTTATGCCTTCATACAAAACTTGAATGTGATACTGTTATCAGAGTAAACAATAAACCAGAAATGAACACCAATCATCGTCTTCACTCAACAAAAGTGTAATATGCATATTACCTTAGTTGTTAGATCAAGAGGGAGTAATTCCAAATTTTGAGCAATTATTGAAGAGCAAAAATTAAGAAAAAGTAAAAAAAGATCCATAATGTATTTCCATTGAAATTACCACTTGTCATCCTTAGTATAAAATGGCTCTTCATGTATTAAAATACTCTGTTATAGTCTCTTGACCCATGCAACCCCGTCATATTATGAGTCTGACATGAATGGAGCTGATCATTTGTGGTAATTATTCTTTTCTCAATTGCCATAAAGTAGCGGTCAGCATGCATAGTCATCCTGTGCTCCTTGAATGTAACATATACCTGGTTACATTAATCGGGATTTTCTGTCATTAAAAATGCCTTATAAATGATGAGCAGCGAGCTCCTTGACATACCATCAGTATAAGATGCATCAACACCCGCCTTACGAATGATGCTATTTTTATCTATGCCAAATTTTTCACATTACCAATTGACTATATAAGCAGTAAATTCTCATCCGGCTTCTATTGATTGAAAATATTAAAGGAAGACTCAAGTCAAAATATAAAAATTCATAAAAAATGCAATATTCGTGCTTTTGACACGAAATTGTCTTGGTATATCCCTAATATGATTGTGCATGAACAAAACAATGATGCGCCAAATTTTCATACATATATATATATATAATATTATTATTTTCATTATAACGTCCCCATGACGTCAGTATTTGTGATAGAGACATGAAATTTGGTATGGTTGTATTCGAACGTGTTACAAACAAACGTATGATTTGTTTTTTATAAAATTCCAATTCTTAGTATGAAATATTGCTCTTTATCCGGTGTTTACATAGCTCACATGTATATGGCGGCGTGGTAATCTCTAGGTCCCCGGATCGAATCCTGACTCGATCCTTTGTATTTATTCTATTTAAGCACAAGGGCGGACGGAGAGCCCCTTGTCTGGATAATACCAGGTGTTGACGGGACGAGAAACTGTGAGATCTTTCAGGTTATTAATTGTTCAGGGTAGACGGATGAGCTCCCTCATACACGTACGGCTCTGCCTTAATATCCTTGCACTGATCAGCGGGCAACACAAGTACCTTGCGTGCTTGCGTTGCTTTCAGCTGTTTGTGGCTTAGTGGTAAGAGTGGCGGCGTGGTAATCTCTAGGTCCCGGGATCGAATCCTGACTCGATCCTTTGTATTTATTTATATAAATAGAAATCGTTTAATTTTGCTCTAAAAATCAGTCAATTTTTATTTTAGCAAATAAGCGAACCATAACTTTATAGCTACTATTTATAGTAGTATCCATGCAAAATTTGAAATAGATTGGGTAAAAAAATAGTCTCTACAATCGTTTAAACAGAAAAAACTGGTTTTGAAATACGCCCAGCCAAAGTTTGGAAGGCATCATACCAAGCAAGACGGGCAGGGACGTTCAAAGCTCCCATAAGGGCGATTTCAATCAATGTATTAATTTTTTCTTTAATTTCTCGTGCTTTTTAAAGGGTTTTACAATGAAATATGAAAAAAAAATCTTCTTTTTTGACGGTTTTGACTTGAGTCTTCCCCTAAAAACGACAGTCCAGACCACATCAAAGCAACGCATCACCAACGAAAATTTCAAATTGGTCCTAGCAGTTCCTTTAAATTATATGAATATCCAACAGACGAAGCGAGAGAAAACCCCCTCAAAAATAACCTCAGTGTCGGAAAAACAGAGAACAAAACTGAAAAAAAACACAGTCTTATTCTTCGTAACAGTGCATAACTTATGAGAAAATACTGGTGCCGTTAACAAAAGGAAGGTAAGGCTATAAACAGATAAACGTCGTTGCCGTCTTTAGGCGGCCCTAAGTAGCCATACCGCACGGAACTTTCCACGCGGACAAGCTTGTTTACGTTCTGAAGCCGAACATCTAATGCCGGAACCACACTGAGCAACCGTACGCGCAACTAATGAATGGACGTCAATAGCATAGATACGGTGGTATGAGTCACATCTGAGCTGAACGTCCCGTTCAGTTGAGGGCGCAATTGAATTTACAGTGTGACCTCAGCCTAACACTCGGGACAATTATTAAAAACAACACGGTTAAGTAGCTAAAGCTAAACGTCCGGAATCGGTCTATACTATCGTGTGTGCAACCTGAAGCGAGGATATGGAGCTTGCACAACCTTCTTGCTACCGAATCTATGATACAGATTTTAAATATGTATCGGGACGATGTGCTATGGCTGCCATCCTCACTACAAGTTGTCCTTACGACCGAATGCGGCATAACACGTGGGGAAGATTTTAAGAACAACGCGGCTATGTAAAGTTACTGTGGCAAGGATATTGTTAAGTACTTACATTAGCGAGTGATATTACAAGTAATGGTTTGAAGAGAGCAAACTCTGTTTACGTTCCGTCAGTCTATAACGGCACCAGCTGCTCAAATGATGAAAGCTGGGCGTCTTATTTTTAGTCTCCGCTGTAGAAATTAAACCGTAGTTTGACTAGTTCTATATGGCGATGTTTACTGTTTGATGGGGAATCATCCATTAGCTAGGCGTAGTCAGTAGACTTCTAATGCGTGATGCCGGATTAAACGCACAAATTATGACACATCTTCGATACGTTTGGGTAGATACCAAATTTGAATCTGCATGAGCTTCGGTATTCTTGGCAATACTTTAACAAATGGTGTCGTTTATAGTCATTTGCAAAAGTATTTCTGATATCTACATAGATAAATTATTTTTAGCTCGCATTGAATTTAATAATTAATAAATACAACCGCAGTGTGTGCTCTGCCTGCTACTTTACCTCAAGAAATTTTTATAAATCAGGATCTAGCAAAACTGTAGAATCTTTTATGCCACATGCCCCTTGGCTTTCTGGGAATGGGCCTGTTGGTCTGTTTACTACAGTCTAACTAATCTAATATTCTCGGTTAGTTGCAGTTGCCCATCACCCAA
>LQNS02277603.1:8654894-8682947 GCA_001587735.2 Parhyale hawaiensis | reverse complement strand
TGTGCGGAACGAGTTATTCTAGGTGTGTTATGTCGCATTGGGCACATGGCACGAGCAGGCCTGCATATAAAACGAACGCTCGGCTGCTCGTCTCTAAATAATTATCCTTTCAGCAGCGGCAGCTGCAATGCTAAGTGCAAGCACTGGTCCTGTAATGTCTCACTTGGGCTGCAGTCACAAGCAGGTCCGCACGCAAAGCGAGCGTTGGTCTATAAACAGTTATCGCTCCGCTGACGCTCGAGGCGACCCAGTTTACGCGTTGAACTTCGTGCTGCGTGGCAGTCGCTGCTGCAGTGTTGGCAGCCCTGCATGCATTCTAACTGCGGCATGTGGCAACTTTCACTGCAAAAGCTGCTTCGTGGCAACTTCTGCCACAGCAACTGTCTTTATGGCGATTCAGTTTGAGGCCATTATTTGTTAAGCAAGAACAGTCTTTGTGACAACTTCTGGTGCAGCAATTGCCTTTATGGCCACTGTATTAAGCAACAACTGGCCGCTCGACAGCTGTCTTTCTATGGCAGTTTCTATCGCATGACCGTTGTTTATGACAGCTCATTTTGAAGTCATTTCCATGAAGAAGTCATGAACACGTTTTTTTTTTCTTAAAATACGTGCATCTGTGCAAGAACTACGTGCATGTCTACATACAATGATGCCGGCGTGGGCACTTCATAATTTAACAAAACTTCGATTGTCGAGATCTGTATTAACGACACCTTTTTCTTATACGTATACTACTATCAATATCAATAGAGCAAAGTCTCAATGCAGCTCCAGCTAATCAATAACGATAGCTATTTAGCTGCTAGCGCCAGGTGAATTTTCGTCCAGAGAGAACATGGGTTGCTGCGACGCTCTATTGCCTGTTTCGCACTTCGTCCAATCGCAGACTTGAAGTGCTCCCTGTTCAGTTGGATTTCGTGGTGGCATTTGATAGAGTCGACCATAAAAGCCTACCGTATAAATTAGAATCTCCAAATATGGGTGGTAAAGTTCATTCCTGAGCGCACGCAGGGCGCGTCAGTCGATGGTTGTATGGGCACATCTGTTAGGTTAGGTTCGAGTATTTAGCAGGGTAGCATTTTTGGGCCTTTGTTATTTGTATTGTTACACTAGTGACATGTTTTATAATTATGTCGGTGATTCCGGCCTCTGGCGTACGTAACAATGTTGGCCATTGTTTAAACAGAGACTTGATTCGGCTTAACTAATGCTACTCCTTGTGGAGTATGAAATTAAATGAGGATAAAACTAAGTCTATGATTGTCAGTTGGTCTAGTACTCTGTTACCCCCGCATCCCCCACTCGAAACAGGTGGCACTATTCTGCAGCGGTCAAGCTGACTTGAGATACTTGGTGTCTTCTTTGATGAGATGCTAACGTTTCAGGCGCACATTAAGCTTCTGGTCTCACGTGCTTCCAGTAAGATTGGAATTATACGTAAAGTTCTCACTATGCTTGGTGATGATGGAGTAGTCCGTATATGTTTCTGTGCTTTTTTAATTACAGTTTTATAGTACTGTTCCCTGTCTGGCGTTCGGCTGCCGCTAAGCTTCTTCGTCTACTGGACTGGCTTGTTGCTCAGAATATGTAATATACTGGACGTATCCCATACAAAGAGAGTTGCTAACCTCAGCATGATCCCTATGGTATTCCATAATGAGGGCCAGTAGCTACATTCCTCTGTTGCTGCTACCTATATGTTTGAACGAAGCATGCGAGCTGGAATAAATTTGGTTGTTGCGATCCGTGTTTAGTCGTGACGATTTGCAAACGTTTAAATCGGCTGGGAATAGCTTTTATGGATTCGTTCTCCTAGCAGAGCTTTGGAAGTTGAGGTCTTGTTTCGTGCTTCAGTTGAGTTATACTCGTCTTTTCATACCCTGATCGATGTTTCAAGAATAATAACGATAATTAGAGCACTCCGAGAGCGCATACCACCTCCAAGCAGAGCAATGTTAAAGAAAAATTCAAATTGGTTTTGAAACTGCAATTTCATTTTTATCAGTACCAAAATGTGATCATTTGTGCTTTTTGACAGTATTAGCAGCATCTGTAATTTTTTTGAAGATCCGTTCATAAATTTTCGCTTTACATTACTGACAAACGTTAGTCAAACACACCAACAGTTTAGCCGATCATCGCCAGAATTTTTTAATCATTTACTCTTCGTGACATAGCTACCTAACAACTTAAGTAAATTTCATAAAAGTCCATGCACAACTTTTTTAGTTATTTTGGTAATAAATATAAAACTTAGCACAGAAACAAACGAACGAACAGATCATTACAAAACTTTGATTATTTATTCTTTGTAACATACCTAACAACTCATGCAAGTTTCATAAAAATCCGTCAATATTTTGTTCAGTTATAGTACTAAGAAAAAAGAAGGGAACAAACAAAAAGTTAAGCATCTATTACTCTTATTCGCCTAACAATCCCCTTTAAGTTCGCAAAGGTCCACCCATAACCTCCTGAGTTACCTAGGTTTCAGACAAATAGACCCACAAACAAACAGATATACTCGACAAATATGTAGATAGCCCCCTTAGCAGAGGTAATATCCAGACATCGCCATAGCAACAAACATAGCAACAAACAAAATATTAGCTCATGAAGCATGTCCAACGTTTTGAAAAAGATTACAAATGCACACCACCAATGAACGTTGATTCTGAATTGAAACATTCACTTGACGACTCTTTCTGCACCACAACAATTTTACAGCGATTTCCTGTAAAATAAAATCTTCAAAGTATCATCATGACAGTAACTGCATTTGGGGCAATGTGCCTGTAGAATAAATTTTTACACGATATCATGAAATTCAACGCAGTTATTTTTTATGAATAAGTTTAGGGCAGCCCAGAGATTAGCTCTTCAACTATAACATAGGAAAAAAAATAGAACGCCTCCTAGCGTGAGACGATCTCCGCTGTTGGGCAAATTCGCCCTGGTAGGGAAATTTCAACGACGTCATTTTTAATGCCCAGCTAAACCTAGTTTTTTTTTTTTTTTGCATGGGTCACTTTTAGGTCAACCCACCAAACTCCCTACAAAAAATTATGAAGATTGTTCATCTCGTTCTACCTGTTTTTGGGTGGACAGACAAATGTATCTATTTACAACTATATAAACACACAAATATATATATATGCTTAAATCTTCAACGAAAACATTATCACCTCTCTCATTTCGTTCGCGGGTGATAATTAAACCGAGGGTATAAGCTATCTCGGGTATCCAACGCTAATTCATGAACAAAGCCGCAAAAAAGAGGTTATCAAGTCGAGGGAAGAATGCGTACGCTAATTGTGTCTGTGTTGGCTACAGTGCCATAGAGACACCGGCCGCTCCTTGGCACAGAGAGAGCTTCTGTACCTACTGTATTCTACTCTTACAATTGTATACTGATGCTCAGATGCAGCACTCCATACAGGGTACACATCTTTTACCGTTGATAAGCGCAAGTTTCTAAATGAAAAAAGAAAAAAGCACGAAGATATGGGACTTCTTGTAGAGTTTTAAATAATTGTGAAAATGGGATCGTCTTTACTGACTTAACACTTGATAGACATCTAACAACACTCAGCAATTTTAACCCCCAAATGTCTGAATTAAGCAGAACTTTTCATAGGAATAGCACCATTTGTAATGCCCGTAAATGTGTACAATAGGCAAGAAACGGTTACTATCAAGTAAACTAGCGTTGCCCCTGAGCCAGGAACAGAAATATGATAGCACTATGAACATCATAGCTTATCGCCTCGCCCAATGAATGTGTGGTCGTAGATAGAACGGGTTCGATTGGGTCATCAAAGTCAATCTAAGCCAATGTCATTCGACTTGACTTTTTCCAAAGTTTTACGCACGTGCCCCGGCTTCGACCAGATGATTTCGAGTATCAGACGTTGACTTTTAATTGATTTCCTGTGAGACTTTCAAGAGTTCAGTATTACTCCCTGACTAGAGTTTTCTGTCTGTTCAAAATAATCGGGTTGTTTTTATAACACCTGCAACACGATGTAAAGTGATGAAACGAAAGTTTTTGCTTGCATTTCTGGACCCGTAAGGTCGAGTGGGTTTGGCTTTAATAGATTTCTGACGACTCAGTCAAACGTGCCCAGTGATCACTGAGAGCCGTGGTGAGCAAGACGTGCAAGGCGTGGAAGACTGAGGCCTGACAACTACGCCTGCAACTATCAGATCCAGATCTTCTTCTGATTGCTCGCAGTGGATACAAAGTGAAATTCAAAGTAGAGAATCGACACGGTGCAGTTACTAAGGTTGGAATACTAATCAACGTAATCACTCATCTGGAGCTTCAGCACTAGAAGCACTCTAGAGCGTCCCATCCCCTCAGTCTCGGCCCTAGTAGATACTCATCACTAGCCTATTTTACGTATTTCTGTTCATCACTTTCATCACTTAAAAGCTGCAGATGATATTTGGATCTGATTGGAATGAGGATGTAAGTAAAATGGGCGAACTCTAGAAGGTTAATTTCAACTAGTTTTCAAAGATATATGGTAGCCGGAGAGGGAATATATAGGACCAACAACATCGAATGCTTCTCAGTACGATAACAACTCCACTGCTGTGTTCACTCCTTGCTCCGAGTGTCTGTAGTCAACAACGATGCAGTTTTGCAGAGGCATCGTCGGGGGAAAACAGCGTACGAGCATTAGTTAAAAGGACGTCGCTTTCAGCCTCAAATATGGAGTCACACACAAGCGTTACCGCATAACTCTTTTCTTCATGAATTATTCTTCCTTTCTCGTAGCAAGAACACACTGAGAAAAACGTTGCATATGCTCGACAGAGAGGAAAGAAATATTATGGCGATTACTAAGAACACCAATATTTACGGAAACTATTGTTCTCGCAGAAGCCCACAGCCCGTCTTCCAGCTGAACCTACCATAACACCAGCTGACAGGCGCTGAGCCCCGAGCAGGTAATTCCTGTCCGGCGCCAACACAAACCAAACTGTTGGCTATACTGTACATCCTCGATTTTGTTTCACCACAGCGAGCTGTGATAAGCCTTGGGCAAACATCTGATAAATCTCACGGAAATTGAAATTTTTAGGTCTTTTCCGTGGTGCCTTATGAACTCTTCACTTGTTCAGGAAGAATTCCGGCCGTCATTCGGTGCAATCCATCAACAGTCTATTTTTTTCATCTCTCACGAATTTTCGACGTCACGGCTGCAGAAGAAATTTTAAATTGCCTTAGTATCACCCAGCAGAGTTTACATGCCTACATGGGTTCTCATACTCAGGCGCTTACCTAATCATTGATGCGGGAAGTATGGTAATCATCGCTCATTTTATTGAACTACTAGAGGGCCCAGCCGTCATATATGATGGCAGAGACTTAGTACTTCACAGAACCCCCGCTGTCTCCTGTGCTTTTTACTTCTCAGAGGACTTCTTAAATGGAAATTCAGCATTCTGCCTGGAAAACTGACATCTTCCGTGGCACCTCTGAACATGTCCGAACAGAGTGATGTAGGCGAGCTCTCTTCAGCTGGAGTTCCCTCCAGTTTCTTAATTTCTTTTTCCCATAGAGCGTGAAAGTTAGTACTTATGAAAACCCCCTTTTGTTGAAAGGCCCCGCCAAGCCGTGAAATTTTCACCGGTTTGCTACGCCCTTGAATTTTTACTACCTTATTCCCGTTCATGGAATCTCTACGCCCTTGAATTTCTTACTACCTTACTCCCACTCACGGGATCGCTACGTTCTCAGATTTTTTACTACCTTATTCCCAATCATGGGATCGCTACGCCCTTGAATTTCTTATTTCTTCCTATCTTATTCCCATTGAGCGTGACAGAGAGACTGACCAACATAGGAGCAAGTAAGCAAGAGACCAGCAACTGTGTTTTATTATATAGCTAGTGGATGTATTATGAATACATGTTGGGACTTTCTCCAAAGATATAGAAAGTTAGAAACACGTTTTTGGGGCGTGTGTTCTATAGCACTTTGGAGAAAGTATCGAAATGCTTCGTTAAAGAGAATGCTTGCTTGAAATTTCTTATCAAACTATTTCAATTACAGAGCAACAGCAATAAAATTACTTTTTTACAGGTTTCTGAATTGATTGTAACTAGAAGCATTAACTGAGCAAGATGCCGAGCACGTGGGAGAGACCTAAGCCCCGCACCTACACCTACAACTATCAGGTCCAGACCGCCGCCTACCAGCCTACTCTCGAAAGCTTAGATAGGAAGACGAAGAAGTATGACGCGCAGTCCATTTCACAGGTGAGCCACGGAAGCTTATTGTATTTTTATTTTCTATTCTTAAACAAACGGAAAAAAGACCACTGCCAAAATCAGAGGCCTACCATCATAATTACTCACTTCAACGAAGAGTCCAACGCATCACACTCTTATATGTTAGGAAACTTCGAGAAGGAATTACAGTAAATGCCAATGGATGCATTCTAGCCAGACACCCGACGGCAGGGGTCGCACTCAGAAAGAACGAGTCCGTATCCGAAATGGTGATGATGCATTAGCAAAGAAGTATTCCAATAGCTTCACTGTGCCGGGTGAGAGGTTGTTCAAGAAAATGTCTCGTCATATTTGGAGCGCTATTACATAGTATTCGAGCTGTAGAGTTTAAAAACTTAATGGACTCATACTTACTCAAAGTGGCAGACAACTCAGCTGTAAGCGGTTACGTGCATTGTAGTGAGAACTCGCTGCCAGCTCTCCCTTTGGTAACAGAGTGTAACGTCACCTCTGCACAAGATGGGTTACGTGTCCAACGCCACCTGGACCTCATCTGAAGAACGTCCCAGGTACAAGTACTATGCTGCTTTACAATACCTGAGCTATGATGAAACGGTGATAATATCCATGCTAAATCATGTAAGCAAGTTTGACAGGTCTCATGGTTGGAAGAATGTTAAATTATTACAGCAATACGCAAAATTGCTCTCACATTCGTCCCAGCGTTTTTCGATCAGCCGAAATACGCGCTATCATTACGACTATCTCAGTCAGTCCTTGCAAAGTCACCGAAAATGTGCATGAGACTCAGAAAAAGCTACCAGCAAAATTAATGGGAAATTCGACAGTAATTTGAAAAAAATCCTATTTGAGCTCCTTGAAATGCACTCGAAAAATCACGTGAAACAATACAATATTGTTTTTCCCTGTTGTGCTTTCACAGCATACAGGAGAAATCTGTGTAATATGGGACAGCTTATGAGTGGCGATTGCACAAGCTTTTTTTATAGGATAGAAAAAATTATTTCGTCTACACAGCTCGATAGAGGAATTCATTAGAGATGATTTTTTTTGTAAATTCTTGGCAATCAAAGAAAAATAAGCTTAGTTTCTATATTGGCAGTTTATCGCATTGTGGGCTAAAAAATCGTATTTTTACTCAGCTGCAGCCAGCCTGTACTACATACAGTATAGTGCAGGTTTATTTGGTACAAGAAACCTGCTGCTTGTATTATACTATTGTTATACTATTTCTTAGCACTTTTAGGTGAGTTATATTGGTTTATTATTTAAACATAGTTGCTCGTCCAAGTCTTCCTGGTCACATCATTCGAAAAGCAAAAGGCTTCCAGCATACCAAGAAAAAAAAAGTGTAGCCACTCACCAGGTTGTTTTTTCACTGGATCAGCGCGCATGAGAACTGCAGTTTAAAGGACAAGAGGAAAAAGAAAAAAGTTTGTCAGAACGAATATGGAAATAGAAAGTGAAGTTAGTAAGGAAGAAAGATGCCCCAAAGCTCTGTAGCAAAAGCTTTAGGTGCACGAGCTTAAATAACCTAAGCCTATGACTGATACATGATATTATAGTTTAAGTTACACGATTGTTATGTGCATAGTGCACACTGGGTGTATAGTTTGTACACAATATGTAATTAAAAGGTTTAGTTAATAACAAGTTTATGATTAGGGCTCGAAAAAAATTCAGTCACCAATGCTGGTAAAATTTTATTTTCGAATCTATTGATAGATGAAGCATTATAAAATGTTTATACCAGTTATAAATGTAGTTTCCTTAAGATCACAGGTTTCATGCGTTTCCCTCAGGCGTTGTTCTCATTTACTTAGTAATTTCATAACAGAGCATATGACGTACGTAGGTCAGTTAATTATATTGCATTGAATAATTACCTGCCAAGGAGTTTATGTTTTCGTCGTGTCTGTCTGTCTCTTTGTCTGTGTGTTAGTATGTCTGTCTGTCACCAAGATAACTCAAAAAGTTCTGAACCGATTTGGTCGAAATTTACAGGGATTGTTAGGTATGTTAGGAATAACAGATGATTAATTTTTGGTGAAGATATGTCCATCCTTTTGTTTGTTTGTTTGTCTGCCTCTTTTTTCTCAATGCCACAACTCAAAAAGTTATGAAATTCTTATGAAATTAACATGAGTTGTTTGGTATATAACAAAAAATAATGACAAAATTTTGGTAATGATCCGTTTGTTCGTTCGTTCGTTAGTCACTGTTTTTAATTGTATGCTTGTTAGCACAATAACTCAAAATTTAATGGATGGATCTTTATGAAATTTATAGAGATTGCTAGTAATGTTGAAAGACATAAATGATCAAATTTTGGTGCAGATCGGTTCATTCGTATGCTTAACTCATGTTTGTCATATCACGTTTGTTAGCAGTATAACTCAAAAGTTAGGAACGGATCTTCAAGAAAGTTGCACAAGCTGTCATTACTATCAAAAGACACAAATGATTAGATTTTGGAGTTTATACAAAGAAAATTATGGTTTCAGAGCCAATTTAAATTTTTGGCTACCGTTGCCTCGCTTGGCGGAGGTATGCGCGCTCAGAGTGCTCTAGTTATCTATGCACTGTCATGGGCCATAAGTGTAGTTACCTATGATCACGTGCTATAATTATTCATACCCAACAACAGTCCAGTGAAACAGGTAATCACAATTGCCATGTTGCAGAACAAATTTCAATTTTCAATATTCGTTACAGAAAAGTAGAAAATACGGGAGGCTAATTAGGGAGGCTGATGTACTTACCAAAAGCGGCACGTTTTAGTGTCCCTGCCGTGGTCTTAGCAAGAGCAAAGTTTCAGCGCGGATCTTGATTACCACGATTCTTTGTGCCTGCAATTTGATGCTTTAGTGTACAGCTAAAAGAAAGCAATGGATATTCAAACATCGGTAAATCTGCTCCTGTTCGTATGTTTACCACATAAGAGCAATTTTTTTTAGCTCGAGTGTTCTGTACAGAACTTCTTGGTTTACAGTTTAATGACATCTATACATGGGCAAGAATTTTTTTTGTTCTCCTCGGTAGTTCACTTAATTATTTTTCTATGTTATCAGCACTTGCAGCTCGACGGAACACATCCTAAGCCTCGAAATATTCAGTTAGCAATCTGACTTGGTGCGGTAAGGAGGTCCCTTATGTCGACCATGCGCACAAATGCTGATACCAGTATCTATAAAATGATCAGGAATAATTCGTCTTGTCTGCTGCAAGTAGTACGCTCGTGACTCGTCTGCTGCATGAATACGAGAATTACTCGTACTCTCTTGTGTAATAATAAAATATTGAGAGCTATACAAAAACCCGCTCATTATTCACACATTAATCTATTGCAGTGTGACCGTGTGAACGCATCATGTTGCTATACGCAGTCAATATCCGCCGACGGTAAATGCTGTTTTTTTATGCTAAGAAAATAAATACAAAATAAATAGTTAGCGGCTTTACCGAACTTGCTCTATGAACAAAGTAAAATCAAGTATCGACGATATTGAGATACTACTAAGATCATAAAATCGTTTTATTTCATTGTATGGGATCACTTCTTTGATGTACAATGTGCAAAAGAATGGAGAAGCTTGTTGCTTATAATCATGGAAGAGGTCAAATCACGAGTATAACTATACAAGACCGGCATCAGTGACTTGCCATTTGGCAAGTGTGAGTCAAGTCTACAAGACAGCTTCAAGAAAGATACCTTTACGTAATGCCTGTAGTTCACATGAAAATACAGCACAACTCTAGACTCAAATCAAATCTAAGATAAAATATTACTTTCATTGAAACTGAAAACAACTGTTCGGACGTGCATTTGAGTAACGTTCTTGGTACTGCTGACGGTAAGCTTTTGAAAATGAATCAGCCTATCATCTGTTTGTTGGTTTGCTCTATGGTTTCTTTCTCCTGTCCCACTATTTTACTAAAGGAGTGAGGACCTTTGAACTGAAAAACGCAGCCTGTGTAAGATCTAGCTTTAAAACTAATAGTTTTCTGTAAATTATGTAATATCCCTGTATTTAAACAATAATTTTACTTACACAGTTTAATTCGGGTTGAACTTAAAGGAATCTGGAAACTACAAGAAGATCCTAGCAATGTACGCTGAAGAGTAGCTATAATTCGTATATTTTTAATCGTCTATAGTACCTCATTATGTATTAGACTGAAACTTAACTGTCACAGCTTAATTCGGCCCAAAATTTACAAATCTCGGAACTTGCAGCGTATAAAAAAGAATCCTCTGTACGCCGGCGACGATGCTCCGGAAGACAGGCCCCGGCGCAGAACCGAGACCTTTCCTCAAGAGCCGGAGAAGAAGCGAGAGTTCTACAGACCACAGAGCACTGAAGGCATTAGGGCCGGCGAGGCCCGGCCCTCCCGGAAGGTCTGTAGAGGCTAGAACAGGAAGACAAACTATGGCAGAGTTGATTCTGATTGCTTCCTCTTAACGCAGTTAATCTTCATTTCAAGTCTTTCAAATTTTCCAGAAGTAATGTTTCAGCGCACTGTCCTAATTTTGACAGTATAAACGGCTATCATTTTTAGGTTGAGATCAGGTGAAATGAATGACGTTTATAGATAAGTCTTATGAGCTGAAGTAATTGATAAAATAAATAAATTATAAGAGTTCGTTTTGGTGAGCAGGAGAAAACGTTACTTCGCAAAGAAATAAATTTAGCCGTTGAGTACGATAAATGCGTGAAATTTCACTGATTGGAACGCTTTTCTTCATATCGATAATTTAATTGTCAACCCTAATGTAAAGAACAGATGTCACAACCAAACCTGGAATATAATACAAACCCAGTCTCTTCTCATCTTCGTTCTTAAATACTCCTATAAGACTGTGATACATGTTAGGTCAGCAATACCTTGAGTACTGATAAAAAAAATCTATTTAAATTGATTTTACATGTTGTTCAGTACGTATCGTTACTGGAATACATTTCCACTTGCGACATCTGGCCCTAGAATTTCAAGGGTAATATTCTGTGCCTGAACTGACCGCACATCACACACTGTTAGGATTAAAATTCTTAAAACACTGCATCTGCCACAAGTTTGTCTTCCAAATCCAGCTACTGGCGAAAGCTTCGCTTTGTTGCAAAATTTGTTTCAGTTTTAATCCGCGTTTCGTTTCCTTATCAGTTTTCCATTTCGTTGCCTAAGTGTGTACCTTTTACCGTGAAGCCGAAAAATAGGGATTTTAGTTAGATTTCCCTATTGTAGAGTTTTGCTATTTTACGCTTTTTTTAGAAGTCACCACTATTTGGAAGTTGAAATTAGGAATCACTGTCCGTCCTTTTCTCCCTATTGGTTTTAATTTTTCATGAGTGTAGAGCTCAAGTTGAGTATTTTTACAGCCTTAACAGCGCCGTAACGAGAAATCGAAATCCCAGACAGCTCTCATTTTGAACTCCTATACTAAAAAACGAATTTCATTCCTGCGGAAATTTTTAACCCCAGAAAGGAAAAACCAACAGGCAACCAAGAAGTTGAAGTCCGGCAAATTAAAAACCGATGGTAACTAAAGGTTTCAACACACACACACACAAAGCATAACAATGCAAGTGAAACTTTCAACGCTAAAGATAAAAAATTTAAGAGCAAACGGAATTTTTAGTATGAAAAACTAGAGGGAAACTCAAATTTTCAAAACCCAATAGTTCAAAACTAAAAGGCAATTGAAATTTTCAACTTAGAAAAGTTAAAAACCGTAAGGCAACTGCAACCTCTAACATCAAAAAGTTGAAAACCAGAGGGCGAGTGAACTTCTTCCATAGTTTGCTCAGTTTGCTTTTTCGAATCGGTATGTGAATATCTACGAATTAGTTGTGTGCTGTCGTACACTTCAGTAATGCAATGTAAGTATGAGAGCATAAAGTCGACATGGCGTTCAAATAACTACGGGTCAAGTTAACCCTTGTACTTTACAATACTGTTAGGTAAGAAAGATCGAGCACACTCCTGCAACAATTGAAGGTTTTTCTGTCGACTCTTGTGCACACAACCAGCAAGAAGTAATATTCGTGTTTTCTATTCGATTGTGTATCGTTCTTCTCTCAAAGACTGAAGGTGGTCGAAAAAACATTAGATTACGATTAGAAAATAAATTCTAGCTCTAATTATTCAGTACCCAAAACCAACATTGCCAATGGTAAAAGTAATGTCACTTTAATGCTCTGAGGAAGTTATCTAAATATCAGAATGAATAAAAAGGATTCTTAGGAGGAAGCTGTTGGCTTACTTAAACAGTTAACAGTTAGATATTCAACTCCCCGAACTAGAAATTGTAATGGCTATCAGCAAAATAATCATGTTCTCTAGGATAACACCAAAATTACTAATATTTAAATATTACACGGTACAAATGAGTCCCGAGCTAAAATTTTTACAGTGCTAAAATCAATCGAAAAGAGAAGAGCAATTTCCGTCTGGCGTATCTTTTCTCAAGAGTGGATAAAATTCATGGAAGAGAAATACGAAATTGAATGTTTGTCACGCTACAGATCCTATATTCTTCATGTCCCAAAGTTAACAGGAACGAAGTCCTTGCAGTTCAGCAGAAAATTTCTTGTTTGTTCATTGTTTTACGTGTATTAATTTTGCTTCTCATGTATCTTTTTCATTCCTGATAGCAGAGATGGTGTGTCCTGATGAAAGCCCAAGGAACAGTGTGCAGTGCATGCCTCATTTTATTTCTGTACGTGTTGTGTGCGCCTTCACTGTTTAGCTCTAAGTTGGTTTACGATTCGGTGTCTTTCTGTTACTCTACTGATGCTGCCCTCGTCTTATTTTCGACTGCCTCCTCAGTTCAGCGAGCCATATTCGCTCTAATTGCTTCTACTTTACTTAATAGTGATGTTCTGACTGTCACTTATTGCCTGCACTACGGAGGCTATGTCTTTATAGAATGCGTCTGTCTATTTGCATGTTTGTCTGTCACCAAGATAACTCAAAAAATTTATGAATGGATCTGAATCCGATTTACAGGGATTGTTAGGTATGTTGGGAGGAACATGTGATTAACTTCTGGTGAAGGTCCGTCCAACCGTTTTGTTTGTTTATCTCGTTTTTTTTTTTTTTTGTAAGGTAACATAACTCGAACAGTAATAAACAAATCTACATAAAATTTGCAGAATTTTTTGAGGATATTACGAAAAGCAACTCATCAAGGCTCTGTGATGATCTGCCAGTCCTTTTGTCTATTTGACTCTCTATTTGTTTTCATGTTTAAGAGAACATTACTCCAAAAGTTAGAGGCTCATGATCATAACATTTTCAAAAAGTGTATGAAATGGTACAATGTACAGGTGCGTTTCCACCAAGCCATTCAAATCAATTCAATTCATGGTCATTCATGAATTGCCATGATGCTTTATATTAATTCCTATGTAAGCGTTCCCACCAAGCCATTCAATTCAATTAATTTCAATTCCTGGCCATTCCCATTCAATGATGCGTTTGGTTCCATTTTTTCTCCTTTGAATGACATTCATCTAACTTCAATATTACATATATAACAATAATTTCGCTTGTAGCTCTATGTATATTTTCTAATATTTATATTTTGTGATGTTTAGATAACTATTAAGCAATATGCAACTACCTATGTGAATTTTTCAAGGTGTATTATCGTGTTTTGTTCTCTTTTTTTTTTTAAGGTACCTAATTGGAATATTAACACCATTTATTATTTCTATCATGTACCAATATCGGAACAATAAACATCGAAAATAAAGTTTAGCTCATTTTCAGTTACATTAAACGCTCGGCAAATTAAGGAAGAGAGATATTATTTTTAAAGTATTGTCTTACCTTAGATAAATGGCCAGTCTTTCTTCTGCTTGAATAGCACGGCGGTAATAAGTATTCTGTTTCTCTATGGAGTACATAAGCAACTCAACGAACTTCTTGAATTGCTCATTATCAATCCTGAAGAAGTCATGAAATTTCTCCGGATTATTGAGCAAATCTGGGCACAAATGGGAAAATGCCCCAAATTGTGCTCTGCTGCAATTGAAGGGATGCACCCACATTTTCTTTTGTTTCCTCCGCCTTCTACGCCGCTTCAACCATAACAACGCTGCTATTTCTGCTACATCAGTCACGTCCATCTCGCTCGAAGGCTTATATTTTATACTGGATGCCTCATGAATGAGAAGTACGCTGATTGTCTTGGTTGGAACGGTGTTCATTCAAAATGAATGGAATGACGTGAATTGAATTGATTGGCTTGGTGGAAACGCACCCTACAAATGACCAAAGTTTAGCGATGATCGCTTTGTCCGTTTGACTATATGTTTGGCTTAGTATATGTCAGACATAACTCAAAACATTATCGATGGACTTTCAAGAAACTTATAGGAACTGCTATTAATATTAAGGGGTACAAATCACGAACGTTTCGTGATGGTAAAATGGGACTCTTGGCTTCGGGGCCAATTTGAATTTTTCGTTAACTTTACTTTAGTAGGCAGAGGAAGGCGCACTCGGCGGTCGACGCCCTGCTCTAGCTACTTCATGCCAACTGTTGTACTGCCATGATGAAGCGATATCTCAGCTAGCTGATATCCACAAAGAAAGATCTTTCCAGTAGATCGTTAAATAGAAACTTGAAAAGCTGCAATGCTTTCCAGTTTCCGGAGAAGGCAATATATTAGAAGTCCAAATCTTATAGTTAATGCTATTGAAGCTCTTCAGTGCTGAGGCGCTGCGCCCTGTCATAAGGTCAGCCTCTGTCTGTGCTGTAGAGGGCAAAGCTGTCAACTCATAGCACACGATGGTCCCGATTTTTATACTGCGCTTTCCATGTTATTTGTTGACTCGAAAATATCATTATCCGAATGCATCCAATACGCGTAATGATTTTTGCAAAACAAGTTAGGTTAACAAAATATCTCGTATGTTCATTGCGTTGACGTATTCACCAACGTACATTTAACACAAAACATATTTTTTTGTTTTAAAACTGCATAAATGACTTGCGAATAACAGCAGCGAAACAAAAGAGTAATCAGAAATAAACTTCGGTACCAATGCTCCTAGCGACCTGCTGTTTGTACAGGATTCAGGCCTCCGGTTGGAGCTGGAGAAGCAGAAGCTGAAGGAGTTGGAAGAGAGGGAATTTCCCAAGAGGAAGCCAATCTGGGAGGTGCATCCTTTTTATTTGCATGAGGATACCGTGAGGGTCCCGCCGAGGTGAGTCAGAGTGGCTACTACAAAACTTAGAAGAATGACTTCACGTCTTCAGTTGCTCCGTCTAGATTTCAGCTTCTAATAATAATTAAAAATTTAATTCTTCAAAGCGATTCACTGGCTCCAAACTGATTTTATTATCTAACGATTTACTGTCGTCTCGAGTAAAATCATCAAACTTGGACTACTTGCAGCATGAATGTCCGCTGAAAAGATTGTGTGCTCTCTGAAAATATTGCCTATGATACAGCAATGTTAAGCTTTATTGCTCACTCAGAAAATTTAAGCACATTGCTAGAGTAGCCTTATGCTCGTATTAAGTGAATAATAATAACGGGAGGAACTTACAAGCATACGAAGAAAAAGAACGATTGAGGTCCGCGTCATAGCGGACCCAGCGTCGGGCTGTTCACTTGATTATCTTTATCATTGATGTTACTGTCAATTTTGCTCAACCTAAACCTTCTAGTTAGAGCTCAATATTACTCTATTGTAGGTATTGTATTTTAGCCCATCATTAATCGGTATTTCTTTATATAACGCAGATAAACCTGTCGTGCTGCTGAAGCAAACCGTCGCCTTAATAACTTGAGAGTAAAGAATGATAGCAAACCTATTCTTTAGGCGAGTGCACACGACATTCATCTCAGCGAGTTCGCTCAACCCCTTGTCAGAATGTGTTCCTGCGCCCTAAAAATAACAGGAAGGTGCACTGTCTTCTGAGTTTTAGTTCACACCAAAGCAGAAGAGATATCTGTAACTTGGCTAGTGACTCTTGCCGAGGAAACTGATTTGACGGTAAATATTTTGAAGAACTTTTTGTGGCGTATTCGAAGTTGTGTTGACAATGACGCTACAAAAACTTTAAAACAAGAGGATGATAAACTGATAAACGTATATTGTCAGCAATTTTACTTGTAAAATTCGTCGTTTCGATATTTTTCATACTTGTATCTTGTTCCTGGAAATTCTGTATTTTACGTTATTTCATGAAATACCTATATAAAGTCTAGATGATTGCAGTTATGATTTATGTCTGCACAATGTTACCTGCGTTGCATTTTCTACGTTAATATATGGTAACATATCAGCCATCCTGGGTAGAAAGCTCTGCTTCTCCTTCTAACCTAAAGCTTTCGGGGTCCGCTCTGACGTCACAGGGTGGAGCGCCGCTCGAGCTAAGACGTCACGAGTTTTCGATTAGATGACGTCTGTTCCTCTCGTTGTTATTACACCCTGTTCGTAACTGTGCACCTGGTGTTATGTCCTCACTTCCACCTGGTATCTTCGTAATCATGATCTGTGTCACAGAGATAACTGCGTATGGCTCGGGGCTCGCTCTCACTTTCACTGGTTATCACAGTATTTATGTTTCGCCTTTCAGAGAGGACTCCGTATGGCCCGAGTCGCGACCTCACTTCCACCTGGTGTCTTCGTATGACCTCATGGTGGGGTATCTGGGCATCAGGGGCATGGCCGACCGAGAGAACGAAAAGCTGCGGAAGGCCAGACAGGCTCTGAATTCATAAAGCAATTAATTTGATCCCTTGACTGTAGCACAACATAGGCCCAAGGCCTTCAGTGTTATTCGTATACTAATGGTATTTTTTGTGTCGCATAGGAGAAGGTTAAGCATCAACATCAAGATGCATAGACATTAAACAGCAGCTATAAAAGTCGTTGGTGCTACGTGCAACACTATGTTGGTGCACTACAGAAGTCGCAGTTAAATGATAGCATACTGCCCTTCACTGTACAGCATCCAACGCCTCACTACTCATAACGTGAAGGCAAAGATCTAACATGGATTGCGATAGATGTCTCAATTATTCTTCGATCAATTGCTAAGTGGAATTCAATGTTCTTAACAAATACGAATAAGGAATTTCACTCGACTCTATGTTTTGTGTCACCTTTGAGAGCAGAAAATGTATGGAGTGTTATGAAGCTTAGATGGCCGGGCTCTAAACCCAAAAATCTGTATCTTTAGCAAAATTAGCGGACGTAACCATACATCGAATGAAAAGACGTTCCCACTGAGAAACAGTTCTCCTATCAGTCTCACATCTTCTAGCTTAGCAAATCTGTTAGCTACTTCCCCACTGCAGCGAGTCACAATCTTTATTTCTGAGACTGAAAGTGCAAGAAATGAATAACTTGCTACCCTGTCGAAACAGAACAGGCCTGCAAATGTCCTGTCATAAGCTCTGAGGCGAACACCGAGCAGGAGCAAACAAGCACTGCGTGTACCAGTAAACCAAGTGATGTGCATCGCAGAATTTCCTAATGGGTCCTATAACTTTTCCTTGCGAATAATGCGATATCCGGTAGAGGAAAACTAGCTGCGAGTCTCTCTTTCGGGGCAAAGCGGTCACAATGTTAGGTATTTTCACCTGAATCGATGGCAGTGGTAGTTTGGGTAGGAAATCCAAGTGAGGATTCGAAGAAAACGAAACTTGGTCCATTCTCGGCTACTGCCACGTGATGCAGTGAGAAGATGTTTGTAAGAATGTGAGATTCGAGCAGGAATATATGGTTGCGTTTTCGATGCAAGAAGGAAATTTTTGCAGACGCAAACGTGACCATAAATTCAAACAATGCGTAGTTTTCTTTGTTCGTTATTAGACATGCACGGTTGTGTAGATTAGAAGTGTAAGGTCTCTTTAATTTTCCATTATCTAATTAAATCATCCCACCATTATTGCGATGTTAATGTTCCCTTTGAACACCTTGGAGGTGCCCTAAGGAAACTATCACCGGTGAGTCAGGGCTGTGCCTTTTCTCACAAAAAAGTAGCAACGAAATCCACTTTCTTTTCGCTATATTCGAAATTTACCTCTGTGCGAATGGTCAGTTGGGGCCACTAATTCTCTTTATGCGAAAAAATCAGAAAATTCGCTCTTAAGCCCAGTGCCCACGTAACAACTTTTGTTGCCAGTAGCAGTCTAGAGCCAACTTAGCTAACCCGACTGCGTTGTCATGGCAGTGACTTCAGCATGAAGAATATGAACATCGTACACTAGCTCTTAAAATATCAATTTTTGTGAACTTAAACTGCTTCTAATTAGGCGCGATAGTGGAAAGTGGACAATTGTCCCTTGCTATGATGTAAAAACTGCGGTAGCGACAGAGATATTTGACAGTTTTTATACAGTTAAGTTTTAGGCAACCTGCAGCCGTGCCGCGGCTACGTAAACGGATTAGTGGAGTTGCTTCTAGGCTGCCAGCGGCAACGAAAGTTTATTTTGTGAGCACCGGGCTTCAGGCGATTCAAGGGATGAAAAGGAAGGGACATGTGGTATGTCAAGAAAAAGTTCCCCAGGCACCGAACATCGCATTGAAGATAGCAAGTAGGTAGAATAGATGATGAACGCATTACAAACTCTCAGCAGAAGAATGTAGAGCAAGGAAGTGCAATGGCCACAAAGTAAAGGTATTTCGAAGGCCCAGCAAGCCATCAATGATCTATGGAGCTTCCTAGAGACATAGAGACACTACTTCCGATAGGTCACAATATGGGATAGGTAAACTTGGGACACTCTCAATTGGATGCCAAAATTAAGCCTTAGAGGCTGAGCTTCTTCGAAATTTCGGGCAGGTGCGCTGGCTTCGACCCGTTGAATTGAGTTTCGCGCATTGGCTCTCAACTGGTTACCCTTGAGACGTCCAGGAACTCACTCCGTAAAATGGAGTTTCTGGCCGGCCCGCCATCTTGGCATAGCTCTTAACATTTGCAACACAAATCAAAGCGACAAAGTCGAAGCTCCTGTCTCTGTTTCGGACAAGTTAAGTCAAGTGGCTCAATTCGAGTTTGATGACCCAATCGAACGCTTCCTCGGGTCAACGCCTGAAACTTGAATGAACAGGTCGAAGTCAACGCACCCGTCTGAAATTTTGGACAAGTTCAGCCTCAAATGTTTAATTTTGTGGTTCAGTCGAACGTGCCCTTAATTGTTGCGAGAAGTCCAGTCAATTATATTGACAGCGATATCCCAATCGAACGCATCTAACTAATAGAAGCTTACCGTGGAACAATGCAGAAGAAGGAACATTAACTTCTCAGGAAAAATTATTGAAGGAGCCATCCAAAGAGGAGAGTTTCATGTCCGGTACGCTTGTGACGTTCTCAGGGCGCACAGCAAGCCTCAACACTGCTATTGGTTCACGAATATTTCATTGATAATGAGGTACATTAGTTAAAATAAGGTCAAGCCTCCTTTACCGTACACTCCAACTAGGAAATCCACATGCACTTGTTCGTACTGCAGATAAATAACCTCTATTCATCAGAGGAGTGTACGGCTGCAGTCGACCAAAAATTGCCTGAGCCATTGCGGTATATAGATTGAAGGCTCGACTGACAACTGCGCCCCCCACCCTTAAGGTCAGTGCCCCCAGTAACTATGATGACACTACACTGCCGAACACCAAGATTTTTCTTTCGTAGTTCAAGATTGAACGTCTGAATTCCAGATAACAAACGAGTCAGCAATCATACCCACTCAACAACTGGGGATATAAAAGCGACACAGAGTGAAAAAGTCTGGTATGTACGCATTATCTTCGCGCTCTGTCGAAGCCAACGGTCTATCCTGTGAGCCTGAAAATGAGTACGATAACAGGTATCTATCTATATGACAGGTAAGTGCCGTGAGAATATGCTCTGCGTAGGCATTATCAAAATATTTTATCATTTCCATGGAATGTGAAAAATATTAAGATATTATGTTCAATTAAAAATTATATTTGCCTATTTTCAGAGGCAAACCATTCTCTGTTCATTTGTAGCAAGGAACCTGTTACTTTTTCATCGAAGTCGGAAGAAGAATCTTGGCCCAATTTGCTTAGTCGTTATTACCTTCGCAAAGGAGGTTATGTTTTCGTCGGGTTTGTTATCTGTCATCAAGCTCACTCAAAAATTTACGAACCGATTTTGATGAAATTGACAGGGATTGTTAGGTATGTTAGGACAAACAGATGAGTAATTTTTGGTGAAGATCTGTCCATCCATTTGTTTGGCTGCTTATTTTTTTTAGTGCCATAACTTAAAAAGTAGTCGATCAATTGTCATGAAATTTACTTGAGTTGTTGGGTTTATTACAGAGAGTAAATGATCAAATTTTTGTGATGAACTGTTTGTTCGTTTGTTTGTCGCTGTGTATGATTTTATGTTTGTTAGCGCAATAATTCAAAAGAAATTATGGCTGGATCATTATGAGATTTCCAGGAAATTGCTAGTAATGTTGAAAGGTGTATGACAAGTGATTAAATTTGGTGATGATTGGTAGGTCCGTTTGTTATTTTGATTATTGTTTGGTAAAATATTTGTTAGCGCTCTAACTCAAAAAATAATGGATGGATCTTTATGAAATTTTCAGGAATTGTTAGTCATGTTAAACGACGTAGTTGATTAAATTTAAGTGATGACCGGTCTGTCGGTTGGTGTGTTTGACTAATGTTAGGTAAAATGTTTATAAGCGCAATAACTGAAAAATTATGGTTGGGTTTAATGAAATTTTCAAGAACTGTTAGTCATGTTAAAAGACATAATTAGTTAAATTTTGGTAATGATCGGTATGTCCATTTGTGTGTTTGACTTATGTTTGGTAAAATGTTTGTTAGCAGCATAACTCAAAAAGTTACTAACGGATCTCCCAGAAACTTAAGAACACTGGTAATATTATCAAAATGCACAAGTGAACATATTTTGGTGTTGATACAGAGAAAATCATGGTTTGAGAGCCGATTTGAATTTTTCGTTACCGCTGTCTTGCTTGCATGGCGGAGGTAAGCACTCTCGAGTGCTGTAGTTTTTCAATAATATTAAAGCAAGTGACGAAAGTAGTTCATTAGTCATTCTGCGGCTAGTGTAAGTTTTGAGTGCACTGAATTGTAAATTTCACTCAAATTCGCTTCTAAATATATAAGATCAACGAAGTTTCCAGAGCTCTCCACTAAACGTGTTTAGTTGTTGTTGTGCCATGTTCTATCACACGTTCATACAACTTTATTTCCTTTCCTCTGTTTTAGATCGTTAAGTTCTGGTACCAGTCCAGGTGATCTGTGCTAAAAGGGGGGGGGGGTCACCCAGGACAAATTGCAACAGAAACAACCTATGTACCAAAATATGCAAGCCCGGAAAGTTCTCCATAACATATCAAAAATTTAAGAAAATCCAAAGCATGGAACTCCCTAAAAATACAACGTGGCTGCCTGAAAACCGCCTCATTAGTATTTAACCATCTACTCCAAAAATATTCATCTTAGTCCCCATAAATGAGTGAAAGTTGAATATAAAGCAATGTACTACGTACCATCAGCACTTCTGTAGCTCGTTTAGTTCTTGAGATACAGCAGGTCAGTATTTTTACAATAGGCGAAATTGGGAGTCAATTTTTTTTGCCTCAATTCCGTATATGTTCAATTTTTCATCCTAGTCGAGCTTCAGTAATACAATAATAACCTGAAACCTTTTCAGACTATATTTCATGATGTACCCTAAGTGGGTAGAATAGGGGGTTGGGGCGGGCCTTTCTGTAAAATTCATATTTTGATTTAAACAATTTTCTATTATTGATCCGTCATAAAACTTGCTAGAGATATGTAAAATCGAAAAAAAATGGGGGCTGGACTTCTGTACTTTTCCCATTTTCCCCATAGAAAACGAGTGATTCAAAGATAACGAATCCTCGGTTTGCTGCCTCTCCTGAAAAATTGATTTTTTTCTGCTTCAAAACCTATCTGCTCTCACAGATTTGAGCTACAGAGATTATTTTGGTATCAAACAAAGCAGAATTTAATTCTCTCGAACAAAACATCGGATTTTATATTTTTGAATTAGAAGACGAATGACAGCGCACTTTTTTTTGGAAACCTTTAAAAATGTCACAAAAAGGTTAGAATCTGAGAGCTTATTTGAAGTAAAGTAATTTTAATTATAAAATTCAATGTAACTATTTCAAATGGCCAATTCTCATGCCTGTCTGACGGCAACACCGAAAACTCCGGAAGTGACTAGGCGCGAAAAAGTGTGGCGAAGTTCTTCTTGCTCGTCGTGCCGCCGTCCGGAGTGGTTCTTAATATGTTATACAAATTGAAGAATGGAGGTGCATGAAAATACGCACCATTTTTTCGAAATACCCGCTCTACAAATATTAAAGTCCATCTTTCAAGCCTTGAAGGTAAGCATGAGTTGTTCAACTGTTGTTGTTTATCTTATGTTTTACGTTTAACTTAATGTTTGCCACAAAAAATCAGTTTTTGAATTTTCTTAAAAACTATATTGAAAGTCAAAAAAGTCGACTCCGAGTTATAGAAAATCAAATTTTGCTTCTTTTGATGCCAAAAATCTTATCATTAGCTTGAAAACTGTAGGGGGAGAGAGTTTTCCCACAAACCCCAACCCATCCTATTCCCGTTTTCTTTCAATATTTCGTTTTCTATGGGGAAAATGGAAAACGTACATGAATCTAACCCACATTTTTTCTTATTTTACACATCTGTGAGAAGTTTCATTCAAATCGGTTCAACAATAAAAAAAATATTTTGGGGAGGAGGGAAGCCTACTGTAAAAACATGGACGTGCTGTATCTCAAGAATTAAAAGAGCTACAGAAATGCTGCTAGAACAAAATTGTCCGCAGTATATTACTTTATATTCAACTTTCACTCATTAAAGGGGCGCTAAGATAAATATTTTTCGAGTAAATGGTAAAGTACTAGATATTAGGCTGTTTTGAGGCAGCCATCTTGGATTTTAGGGGTGTTCCACAACTTGGATTTTCTTAGAATTTTGATGTGTTATGGAGAACATTCCGAGCTTTCATTTGGTATAAAGTTTGTTTCTGTTGCAACTTATCCTGGGTCAAAGCTTACTTCTCGTGGACTGTACAGGTTTAGTACGTTTTTATATTTTGTTTCTTTTCGTCAATAGCTGGCTTTGAAGATGTCTTGGGACAAACACGTGTCATTTGTAATGAAGGGTTAATTGAAAATGAGATGAGATGCATATATCTCCTCAATACAGTCAATAAAACTTGCAAGCGCTGGCACACACGAACACCTGCACTAAATGCAAGGACGTTTAATGTCTATTAATTAAACCTCTTTGCCCAAAGGCACACAGAATATTGCCTCTATCGTCCCTAGGCTGTCAACGCGGCTGCCCGCTGCCACGGCACGTGTATCGCACAATTATTGTGTCCGTAGCTTCCTTACAGCGATGAAAAGGCCGATGCAGGTCATGCCTACTTGACGTGCATAAATACAATGCTTTGCATTTTCTTCGTCGTAAAATGCAATTAATGAAATAATTATGACAATCAGAATTACGTTGGCTTATGAAATGTAACTGCCAGCACCTTTCCTGCAGGGTGGGCACTGGTTAACTTCCCTGCCCTGACAGCTCGTGCCTGCTATACGGACCAGCTTACACTTCGTTAATGTTTCAAACAACGCTGTTCGTGTAGAAACCCATATTTTTATTGGATCCGAAAAGGGGCCGCTAAACAACTATAATGATAAGGGATAAGGAAAGCAGCCAGTCGGCAATGTGTGTAGGGTGGATCATGGTACAACTGCGTCACGTAGCTATACCCTGGGCTGGAAAATATCAGCAGCGCACGTTTCATTGATCGCTGCATGGCGTTACCTAAAAAATAACGGACACACCTCAAGGAAAACGAGCATCCTATGCACGAAAGATCGCAGCGCATCGGGAACAACAGAAAAGAATAGATTATTACCTCCGTCAAGGGCCGGAAGCAAAGAGCGTAACACACTCTTCGTTTCCTGGCCAAGAAGGTTATGTTTTTCGTTGGTATTTGTCTGTCCGTCACCAAGTTAACTCTAAAAGTTATGAACGGATCTTCCTAAAATTTACAGGTATTTTAAGGTATGTTACGGGGAAAAACTAATTAACTTTGGTGAAGATACGTTCAACTGTTTGTTTGCCTATCTGTTCTTCTCGTGGCTATAACTCAAAGCGTTATGGACACATCTTAGAGAAAGTTAAGGATTTTGTTAATTGTTATGACTTTTCAGAGGCACGAATGACTAACTTTGGTGATGACCTGAAGGACATTTTGGAATTAGGACCAGATTCGAATTTTTCGTTATTGTTTCACTGGATGGCGCAGGTATGCACTCTCATACAGCTTCTCTAGTTATCACCCGCGAACAAAGTGAGAAAGGTGATAATATTTTCGTTGAAGATGTAAGCATGTTCGTATACACATTTGTACATTTGTCTGTCCACCTAATAAGTGGTCGAAGGAGTTGAGCAATGTTCATACTTTTTTGCAGGGAGTCTGGTGGGTTGCCCTCGATATGACCCATGCGCAAAATCTGGGAATAGCTGGCCATAAAAAATGACTGCGATGAAATTTGTTCTCCCCAAAAAAAAACAGGTAGAAGGAGTTGAGCTATGTTCATGTTTTTTTGCAGGGCGTCTGGTGGGCTGTCCTCAATGTCTCCCATGCAAAAAATAAATAAAAAATAGGATTAGCTGACCATAAAAATGCCGGCGATGAAATTTGCTCACCACCTAAAAACAGGTTGCTATGTTCTATATATATATTTTTTTTTTACAGGAAGGCTGGTGGGCTGTCCTCTATGGGACGCATGCCAGAAACTAGGATTAGCCGACCATAGAAAATGACGGCGATGAAATTTGCTCCCCCTACGGGGGAAGTGGTTTTACGCCACAAGGCGTTCTAGTTATTATATTCAACAAAGGCCACCTTACAAAGGAAGACAGAAGTGGGCATACAGTATATAGATGGAACGCATGCACGAGGGTGTTACCACACAGGATCAACGCGCATTAGAACAGAACGTCGGGAGAGAATGGGAAGAACTCAGGAACGTAGCAGCAGTTGGGAGTATGAAATCGAAAGGCAACAAATTGGTCACGAAAGTCAGACGTCTCGAAAGCCCAGCTAATGGCTAAGGTAACCTACGGTGCCCTTGGGTGCGCTGCACCCCACAACATAAGATAGGCAAACCCAATGCCATCTGTGGGTACAAAAGAATTAAAAAAAAGCCATTAATGAAGAGTATGAAAATGAAACTATCACTACTACATCGCAATTTTAAGCCTTCGCATTTTTTTACAGTGGTTGTCAATGTGAGGAGGAAATAAAGGATATACAGTATGTTGAAAAAACTGGAAGCTAGCGAATCAAACTGCACGGGTACAAGAACTCGCTAATGAAAAGGAAGAACAAAACAAAGCACCAACTGCAGGAGTGTGGAAATGGAAGAAAGCAACGTGGGCAAAAAAATAACGTCCCGCAGCTTGCAATAGGCTAAAGTAACCTATGGGTTCCCCGTGGGTCACGACTACGTACAACATAGGATGAGCAAACGTGGCTATCAGGCGAAAGGTAGCAAAGTAGTGGACGTTGATTGCGCATTGAGGTGTTACACTACCGATATAACAATAACGCATTTAGAGCCTGGCAAGTTATACAGGTATATCTTGACAGACATACCGTAGTTGTTCTTGTATTCTCCCACTCTAAGCCTTCCAACCCACAGAATACACTGTGATCCAATGAGAGAAAGAAAGTATAGGGACATCAAGAATGTCAAGAGAAACATGGAATCCACGCACGAGTCAACGCGCATGGGAACAGCAAGTCGAAAAAGAAGAGGAAGAACATGACAAAGTATCATCGGTAACAGTATGAAGATAGAAGGAAGCAAAGTGGGCACGAAAGATTGACATCCTGAAGGAATAACTAATGGCTAAGGTGATCTATACAATCCCCCTGTGAAGCGCTGCTCACCATAGTATACGCTAGGCGAACCCTACTAACCTAACCCTATGGCCGGTCCTATGCCCCTGAGGGGACAGGCATACCGTGACGTGAAATTAAATCCCATAATTATTGTCCCCAGTAGCAGAAGCGTGGCTGTATTGGGAACAATGTTTGTGTCTGCGTTTTCGCATATATTAGTTGCCAACGACCAGCAACGTGGGGAGGTTGTTCTTGCCTGGGTGATGGTGCACGCCCTTGTGGGCAGTGGGCTACGAGTGTCCGGACGATTTCTGGTGAATGCAAGCGCTGCAACATATCTCCACAAATAAAAGCCACTTTCAGAAATAACAGTTTTATTTGTAAACATTTCACAACACAAAAGCACCTCACAACTTAGAAAACTAAAAAAGTAATTACTCTCCATCCATCACGAGCACACAACTGGTATATAATAAGCACATACATCAATAAATAGCAACCAAGGTAGTCCGTGTCCTGAAGAATGTTCTATAAAAACTAGTACAATGCAATGAAAATGTTGCGCATCTTACTACAAAAAATATCACTGGCTCCAAAACAACAGTCTTACATTCTATTCTGCAAATGCTTTCATTATGCGGGAACTATTTCGGGGGTCACTCATATGTTGCAAGACGAGCAATAACAGTTCCCACGGAAGACAGAAACCTTCCTTAACCCTAGAAAGACGTTAAGGGCAAATTGCGTTGCACCGTAATTTCGAGGACATCACAGGCCTCATGTTAAAATTCTAGACTTTTTACAGATTTCACAAATAAATATGTATATTGATAAATAGACCTGCTCCAGGTTTGCCCTTGCAATCTGTTATGCCTCGAATATTATTTGCCGGCAGCCGAAACAGTGACAATGTCATGAGTTAACGTTAACCACGATTGTCATTCTAGGTATTCTCCACCGTAGTCTATAAAATCACGATACGAAAGAGACTCATTTTGAAGAGCCAAAAATGACTCTTGAGATAGTTCCTAAGAAGGAATAACTAATATTAAAATGAACTTAACCATTTCAAAGTGCGCATAAAGTGCATCTGAACATGAGGGCGTCCGCAGCCAATGAGCAAAGGACACGTAGAAACTTATCAACATTACCCTAAGTACTGAACCAAGTCAGTCCACAGAACAACACTACAATTTAATCCAATTGCGACCTTAACACAAGAACGTACAACAAAATGATACGGTGAGCAAAATGAGCGGATGAGGCAAATTTTTTACACCATCATGAAATAAGTCTGACTATTTGAAAGAGGACCGAGTTTTTTATGGCATAGCTTCAGTTTTCGCCAAGGGGAAGCATTGCCTCATCAACACAAGATGATTTAAACTTATTTTTAATAAACAAAGGGCCTTTGCAGTGGATTGGTTAGCAGGAGGCCCCAAGACCTTGCTCTCTGTAATGAAACAGTAAGATCTCAAGACCTGACCAACGTGTGATTTTTTCTCAGGGAAGTACGTAGAAGAACGAGTTCATGTTGGAAGGCCATCCACTAACCTTAAATATAGAAAAGCTATAGCAGTCAACCATATGGATCGTGGTAAACTAATACGCGCCAGGGAGAATTTCTCATATCGCGTTCACGTAGTCAGGGTTGCACAAGGTGTCTACAAAAATGTGAAAACCACGTTTTACTACCTTTTACTACTTTTTACTACCCTTCCAACACAAGATTTTACTACCTTATAATTGCATAACTATATCTTAGGGAACCTCAAATGAGGACCCTGCGGCCTCCACGTTTCCCCTTACAGCCGCCTCGACCTCCACAATAA
>LQNS02277603.1:8618351-8639859 GCA_001587735.2 Parhyale hawaiensis | reverse complement strand
AGTTATTCTAGGTGTGTTATGTCGCATTGGGCACATGGCACGAGCAGGCCTGCATATAAAACGAACGCTCGGCTGCTCGTCTCTAAATAATTATCCTTTCAGCAGCGGCAGCTGCATTGCTAAGTGCAAGCACTGGTGCTGTAATGTCGCACTTGGGCTGCAGTCACAAGCAAGCAAGCATGTAAAGCGACCGTTGGTCTATAAACAGTTATCGCTCCGCTGACGCTCGAGGCGACCCAGTTTACGCGTTGAACTTCGTGCGACGTGGCAGTCGCTGCTGCAGTGTTGGCAGCCCTGCATGCATTCTAACTGCGGCATGTGGCAACTTTCACTGCAAAAGCTGCCTTTGTGGCAACTTCTGCCACAGCAACTGTCTTTATGGCGATTCAGTTTGAGGCCATTATTTGTTAAGCAACAACAGTCTTTGTGGCAACGTCTGGTGCAGCAATTGCCTTTATGGCCAGTGTATTAGGCAACAACTTGCCGCTCGACAGCTGTCTTTCTATGGCAATTTCTATCGCATGACCGTTGTTCATGACAGCTCATTTTGAAGTCATTTCCATGAAGAAGTCATGAACACGTTTTTTTTTCTTAAAATACATGCATCTGTGCAAGAACTACGTGCATGTCTACATATAATGATGCCGCAGTGGGCACTTCATAATTTAACATAACTTCGATTGTCGAGATCTGTATTAACGACACCTTTTTCTTATACGTATACTACTACCAATATCAATAAAGCAAAGTCTCAATGCAGCTCCAGCTAATCAATAACGATAGCTATTTAGCTGCTAGTACCAGGTGAATTTTCGTCCAGAGAGAACATGGGTTGCTGTGACGCTCTATTGCCTGTTTCGCACTTCGTCCAATCGCAGACTTGAAGTGCTCCCTGTTCAGTTGGATTTCGTGCCGGCATTTGATAGAGTCGACCATAGAAGCCTACCGTATAAATTAGAATCTCTAAATATGGGTGGTAAAGTTCATTCCTGAGCGCACGCAGGGCGCGTCAGTCGATGGTTGTATGGGCACATCTGTTAGGTTAGGTTCGAGTATTTACCAGGGTAGCATTTTTGGGCCCTTGTTATTTGCATTGTTACACTAGTGACATGTTTTCTAATTATGTCGGTGATTCCGGCCTCTGGCTTACGTAACGATGTTGGCCATTGTTTAAACAGAGACTTGCTTCGGCTTAACTAATGCTACTCCTCGTGGAGTATAAAATTAAATGAGGATAAAACTAAGTCTATGATTGTCATTTGGTCTAGTACTCTGTTACCCCCGCATCCCCCACTCGAAACAGGTGGCACTATTCTGCAGCGGTCAAGCTGACTTGAGATACTTGGTATCTTCTTTGATGAGATGCGCATAATAAGCTTCTGGTCTCACGTGCTTCCAGTAAGATTGGAATTATACGTAAGGTTCTCACTATGCTTGGTGATGATGGAGTAGTCCGGAGATGTTTCTATGCTTTTTTACTGACAGTTTTAGAGTACTGTTCCCTGTCTGGCGTTCGGCTGCCGCTAATCTTCTTCGTCTACTGGACTGGCTTGTTGCTCAGAATATGTAATATACTGGATGTATCCCATACAAAGAGAGTTGCTAACCTCAGCATGATCTCTATGGTATTCCATAATGAGGGCCAGGAGCTACATTCCTCTGTTGCTGCTCCCTGGATGTTTGGACGAAACACTCGAGCTGGCATGAATTTAGTTGTTGGAATCTGTATTCAGTCGTGTCGCTCTGCAAAACGTTCAAATAGGCTGTGAATAGCTTTTATGGAGTCATTCTCCTAGCAGAGCTTTGGGAGTTTAAGTCTTGCTTTGTGCTTCAGTTGAGTTATACTCATCTTTTCATGCCCTGATTGATGTTTCAATAATAAAAATGGTAACTAACTCCGAGAGCGCATACCACCGCCAAGCAGAGCAACGATAACAAAAAATTCAAATTGGTTTTGAAACTATAATTTCATTTTATCAGCACCAAAATGTGATCATTTGTGTTTTTTGACAGTATTAACAGCATCTGTAATTTTCCTGAAGATCCGTTCATAACTTTTTGAGTTACATTGCTGACAAACGTTAGTCAAACATACAAACAGTTCAGCCGATCATCACCAAAATTTGATCATTTACTCTTCGTGACATAGCTACCTAACAACTCATGTAAGCTTCATAAAATCCGTCAATAGCTTTTTGAGTTATAGCACTTAGAAAAAAGAGGGAAACACACCAAAAGTTAAGCATCTGTTACTCTTAGACGCCTAACAATCTCCATTAATTCCTTAAAGATCCACCCATAACCTCCTGAGTTACCTAGGTGTCAGACATAGGAGACACACAAACAAACAGACATACTCAACAAATATGTACATAACCCTCTTAGCAGAGGTAATAATACATAGTAACAAACAAAATATTCGCCCCTGAAGCATATCCAACGTCTTAAAAAATTTACAAATGCGCACCAATGAATATTGTTTCTGAGATGAAACATTGACTTGACGACTCTTTACGAGCGACAGCAATTTTACTGCCATTTCCTGTATAATAAAATCACCAGAGTATCATCATAAAAGTAACTGCATTTGGGACAATGTGTCTCGAGAGTAAATTTTTACACGATACCATTAAATTCAACGCAGTTATTTTTTATGAACAAGTTTAGGGCAGCCCAGATATTAGCTCTTCAATAATAACATAGGAAAAAATAGAACGCCTCCTGGCGTGAGACCATCTCCGCGGTTGGGCATATTCGCCTCGGTAGAGAAAATTCAACGCCGTCATTTTTGATGTCCTGCTAAGTCTAGTTTTTGGGCATGGGTCACTTCTAGGTCAACCCACCAAACTCTATACAAAAAGTTATGAAGATTACTCAGCCCGTTCTACCTGTTTTTGGGTGAACAGACAAATATATATATACTTACAAATATTATGTTACACAAATATAAATACAAAGCCTCGAGCCAGGACTCGATCTGGGGACCTAGAGATTACCACGCCAATACTCTACCATTAGGCCACAGCAGCTAAATGCAGCGCAAGCACACGAGGTGCTTGTGCTGCCTGCTGCATTCTGGCAAACAAATTAAGGCAGAGCCGTACGTGTCCCCAGATCGAGTCCTGGCTCGATGCTTTTTGTGTTTATTTTAATAAAACACATGGGTGGACGGATAAGCCCCCTGTTTGAATAGTTCCGGGTGTTGACGGGACGAGAAACTGTAAGATGCACAAATATACATATATACTTAAATCTTCAACGAAAACATTATCACCTCTCTCACTTCGTTCGCGGGTGACAATCAAACCGAGGGTATAAGCTATCTCTCGTATCTAACACTAATTCATGAACAAAGCGGCAAAAAATAGGTTATCAAGCCGAGGGAAGAATGCGTACGCTAATTGTGTCTGTGTTGGCTACAGTGCCATAGAGACACCGGCCGCTCCTTGGCACAGTGAGAGCTTCTGCACCTACAGTATTCTTCTCTAACAATTGTATACTGATGCTCAGCTGCAGCACTCCATACAGGGTACACATCTTTTACCGTTGATAAGCACAAGTTTCCAAATGAAAAAGAACAAATTAGCACGAATATATGGGACTTCTTGTAGAGAAATTTAAACAATTGTGAAAATGGAATCGCCTTCACTGACAAAACACTTGATAGACAACTAACAACACTCAGTAATTTCAACCCCCTCATTGTCTGAATTAAGCAGCACTTTTCATAGGAATAGCACCATCTGTAATGTCCATAAATGTGTACAATAGGCAAGAAACGGTTACTTTCAAGTGAACTAACGTTGCCCGTGAGCGAGGAACAGCAATATGAGAGGAATATGAACATCATAGCGTATCGCATCGCCCAATGAATATGTGGTCGTAGATAGAACGAGTTCGATTGGGTCATCAAAGTCAATCTGAGCCAATGCCATTCGACTTGATTTTTTCCAATGTTTTAGGCACGTGCCCCGACTTCGACCAGATGATTTCGAGTATCAGACGTTGACTTTTAATTGATTTTCTGTGAGACTTTCAAGAGTTCAGTCTTACTCCCTGACTGGAGTTTTACGTCTGTTCAATATAATCGGGCTGTTTTTTTTTTTAACACTTGCAATACGATTTAAAGTGACGAAAGCAAAGGTTTTGCTTGCATTTCTGGACCCGTAAGGTCGCGTGGGCTTGGCTTTAATCGACTCTGACGACTCTGACTGGGCAAGATGTACAAGGCGTGGAAGACTCAGGCCTGACAACTACATCTGCAACTATCAGATCCAGATCTTCTCGTGATTGCTCGCAGTGGATACAAAGGGAAATTCAAAGTAGAGAATCGACATTTTGCAGTTACTAAGATGGGGACACTAATCAACGTAATCACTCATCTGGAGCTTCGGCACTAGAAGCACTCTAGACTGTCACATCCCCTCAGTTTCGGCGCTAGTAGATACTCATCACTAGCCTACTTTACGTATTTCTGTTCATCACTTTCATCACGTATAAGCTGCGAATGATACTAGGTTCTGATTCGAGTGAGGATGCTAGTACAATGGGCTAACTCTAGAAGGTTAAGTTCAACTAGTTTTCAAAGATATATGGTAGCCGGAAAGTCAATATAGGACCAATAACATCGAATGCTTCTCAGTACGATAACTACTCCACTGCTGTGTTCACTCCTTGCTCCGAGTGTCTGTAGTCAACAACGATGCAGTTTTGCTGAGGCATCGTCGGGGAAGAACAGCGAACGAACATTAAAAGAATGTCGCTTTCAGCCTCAAATATGGAGTCACACACAAGCGTTACCGCATAACTCTTTTCGTCATGAATTAATCTTTCTTTCTCGTAGCAAGAACACACTGAGAGAAACGTTGCATATGCTCCACAGCATGAGAAGAAAATTAGGGCTATTACGAAGAGCACCAATATTTATGGAAACTATAGTTCTCGCAGAAGCCCACAGCCCGTCTTTAAGCTCAACCTACCTTAACAACAGCTGACAGGCGCTGAGCCCCGAGCAGGTAATTCCTGTCGGGCGCCAACACAAACCACACTGCAGGCTATACATCCTCGCTTTTGCTTCACCACAGCGGGCTGTGATAAACCTTAGGCAAACATCTGCTAAATCTCACGGAAATTGAAATTTTAAGGTCTTTCCCTTGGTGCCTTATGAAGTCTTCACTTGTTCATGAAGAATTCCGGCCGTCATTTGGTGTAATCCATCAACAATCTAATTTTTTTTTCATCTCTCACGAATTTTCGGCGTCACGTCTGCAGAAAAAAAATTAAATTGCCTCAGTATTACCCAGCAGAGCTTACATGCCGACATGGGTTCTCATACTAAGGCGCTTCACCTCATTATTGATGCGGGAAGCATGGTAATCAACGCTCATTTTATTGAACTACTAGAAGGTTCAGCCGTCATAAATGACGGCAGAGACTTAGTACTTCACGAAAGCCCCCGTTGTCTCCTGTGCTTTTTACTTCTCAGAGGACTTCTTAAATGGAAATTCAGCATTCTGCCTGGAAAACTGACATCCTTTGTGGCACGTCTGAACATGTGCGAACAGAGTGATGTGGGCGGGCTCAGATTCCTCAGCTGGAGTTCCCTCTTCTTAATTTCTTATTCCCATAGAGCGTGAAAGTTAGTACAGTGGAACCCCGTTTTCCCGGACGCACTATCATCTTTCACGACGATTTTGCGTTCACGTAAGCTTGCCTGCGCGCGCCACCACTAAAATAAACACTACCTAGGCAAACTTAACCTAGCCAAACCTAACCTAGCCAAACCTAACCTAGCCAAACCTAACCTACCCTTACCTAACCTAACCTCCTTACCTAACCTTCTAACCTAACCTTACCTAACCCAACCTAACCTAATCTAACCCAACCTAACCTTACCTAACGTAACCTAATGTTACCTAACGTTACCTAACATTACCTAACCTAACCTAACCTAACCTAACCTAACCTAACCCAACTAACTCAGCGATACAGCGGGCAGAGCGGCGCACCAACGTGAACGCCGCTCACGCGCACACGATCTGCGCACACAAATCGTCGTGAGAGACGATAGTGCTTCCCGGACGTCTCGTTTTCCCTGAATATTGACTTTTCTGGACTGTTAAGCAAATTTCAAAGTTTTCCCGGAAATACCAAAGTTTTCTGGTATTCGGGCTAGGTTTCAATTTGCTCAACAATCCAGAAAATTCAAGATCCAGGGAAAACGTGACGTCCGGGAAAACGGGGTTCCCCTGTACATATAAAAAACCCCTGTTGTTGAAAGGCCCCGCCAAGCTGTGAAATTTTCACCGGTTCGCTACGCCCTTGAATTTCTTCCTATCTTATTCCCATTCATCGGATCGTTACGCTCTCAAATTTCTTACTACCTTATTTCCATTCATCGGATAGCTACGCCCTTGAATTTTTACTACCTTATTCCCATTCATGGGATCTCTACGCCCTTGAATTTCTTACTACCTTATTTCCATTCATCGGATCGCTACGCCCTTGAATTTCTTACTACCTTATTCCCATTCATCGGATCGTTACGCCCTCAGATTTCTTACTACCTTATTCCCACTCATAGGATTGCTACGCCCTTGAATTTCTTATTTATTCCTATCTTATTCCCATTGAGCGTGACAGAGAGACTGACCAACATAGGAGCAAGTAAGCAAGCGACCAACAACTGTGTTTTATTATATAGCTAGTGGATGTATTATGGATACATGTTGGGACTTTCTCCAAAGATATAGAAAGTTAGAAACACGTTTTTGGGGCGTGTGTTGTATAGCCCTTTGGAGAAAGTATCGAAATGCTTCGTTAAAGAGAATGCTTGTTTGAAATTTCTCATCAAACTATTGCAATTACAGAGCAACAGCAATAAAATTACTTTTTACAGGTTTCTGAATTGTTCGCAACTAGAAGCATCAACTGAACAAGATGCCGAGCACGTGGGAGAGACCTAAGCCCCGCACCTACACCTACAACTATCAGGTCCAGACCGCCGCCTACCAGCCTACTCTCGAAAGCTTAGATAGGAAGACGAAGAAGTATGAAGCGCAGTCCATTTCACAGGTGAGCCGCGGAAGCTTATTGTATTTTTATTTTCTATTCTCAAACAAACGGAAAAAAGACCACTGCCAAAATCAGATCTAGGCACGCAAGACTTAACCTCTTACGATAAACGCCTACCCCCATAATTACTGACTTCAACGAAGAGTCGAACGCATCACACTCTTATGTGTTAGAAAACTTCGAGAAGGAATTACAGTAAATGGATGCATTCTAGCCAGACACCCGACGGCAGGGGTCACACTTATAGAGAACGAGTCCCTATCCGAAATGGTGATGATGCATTGGCAAAGAAGTATTCCAATAGCTTCACTGTGCCGAGTGACAGGTTGTTCAAGAAAATGTCTCGTCATACTTGGAGCGCTATTACATAGTATTGGAGCTGTAGAGTTTAAAAACTTATTGGACTCATACTTACTCAAAGTGGCAGACAACTCAGCAGTAAGCGGTTACGTGCATTGTAGTGAGAACTCGCTGTCAGCTCTCCCTCTGGTAACAGAGTGCAACGTACCTCTGCACAAAATGGGTTGCGTGTGTAACGCCACCTGGACTTCATCTGAAAAACTTCACAAGTACAAGTACTACGCTGCTTTACAATACCTGAGCTATGATGAAACGGCTCTAATTTTCATGCTAAATCATGTAAGCAAATTTGGCAGGTCTCACGGTCGAAAGAAATGTTAAATTATTACAGCAATACGCAAAATTGCTCTCACATTCGTTCCAGCGTTTTCCGATCAGCCGAGATACGCGCTATCCTTACGACTATCTCAGTCAGTCCATGCAAAGTCATCGAAAATGTGTATGAGACTCAGAAAAAGCTACCAGCAAAATTAATGGGAAATTCGACAATAATTTGAAAAAATCTCATTTGAGCTCTTTGAAATACCACCGGAAAAATCCCATGAAACATTACAATATTGTTTTTTTCCGTATACCTGTTATGATTTCAAAGCATACGGGAAAAACCTGTGTCATATGGGACAGTTTATAAGTAGCGATTGCACAATCTTTTTTTATAGCATAGAAATAAAATTATTTCGTTTACACATCTCAATGGAGGAATTCATCAGAGATAATTTTTTGTAAATTCTTGACAATCAAAGAAAAAATAAGTTTAGTTGCTTTATCGGCAGTTTGTCGCATTGTGGGCTAAAGAAATCGCATTATTACTCAGCTACAGCCAGCCTGTACTACATATAGTACAGGTTTATTTGGTACAAAAACCTGTTGCTTGTATTATACTATTGTTATATTGTCTTTTTTCACTTTTAGATCGGTTATAATGGTTTATTATTTAGACATAGCTGCTCGTTCAAGTCTTCCTGGTGGCTTTATTCGAAAAGCAAAAGGCTCACAGCATACCAAGAAGAAAAAAAATAGTGGTAGCCACTCACAAGATTGTTTTTTATTGGATCAGCACGAACGAGAACTGCAATTTAAAGGACGAGAGGAAAACGAAAAAAACTTTTTCAGTACGAATATGAAAATAGAAAGAAGTGAAGTGAGCAAGGAAGAAAGATGCCCCAAAGCCCTGTAGCTAAGGCTTTAGGTGCACGAGCCTGAATAACGTAAGCCTATGCCTGAGACGTGATATTATAGTCTAAGTTACACGATGGTTATGTGCGTAGTGCACACTGGGTGTATAGTTTGTACACAATATGTTATTAAAAGGTTTGGTTAATAACAGGTTTATGAGTAGGGCTACAAAAAAATTCAGTTACCAATGCTGGTAAAGTTTTATTTTCGAATTTGTTGATAGATGAAGCATAATAAAATATCTACACCAGTTATAAATGTAGTTTTCCTAAGATCACAGATTTCATGCGTTTCTCTCAGGTATTGTTCTCATTTGCATTGTAATTTCATAACAGAGCATATGACGTACGTAGGTCAGTTAATTATATTGCATTAAATAATTATCTATGCACTTTCATGGGTCATTAATGAACTTACCTACAATCACGTGCTACAATTATTCATACCCAACAAAAGTCCAGTGAAATAGGTAATCACAATTGCCATGTTGCAGAACATCCTTCAATTTTTATATTCGTTACAGAAAAGTAGAAAATACGGGAGGCTAATTAGGGAGGCTGATGTACTTACAAAAAGCGGCACGTTTTAGTGTCCCTGCCGTGGTCTTAGCAAGAGCAAAGTTTCAACGCGGATCTTGAGTACCACGATTCTTAGTGCCTGCAATTTGATGCTTTACCGTACTGGTAAAAGAAAGCAACGGATATTCAATCATGCGGTAATTCTGCTCCTGTTCGTATGTTTACCAGATAAGAGCAATTTTTCTAGCTCTCGGGTTCTGTACAGAACTTCTTGGTTTACAGTTTAATGACATCTATACATGGGCAAGAATTTTTTTTGTTCTTCTCGGTAGTTCACTTAATTATTTTTCTATGTTATCAGCACTTGCAGCTCGACGGAACACATCCTAAGCCTCGAAATATTCAGTTAGCAATCTGACTTGATGCTGTAAGGAGGTCCCTTATGTCGACCATGCGTACAAATGCTGATACCAGTATCTATAAAATGATCAGGAATAATTCGTCTTGTCTGCTGCAAGTAGTACGCTCTTGACTCGTCTGCTGCATGAATACGAGAATTACTAGTACTCTCTTGTGTAATAATAAAATATTGAGAGCTATACAAAAACCCGCTCATTATTCACACATCGATCTATTGCGGTGTGACCGTGTGAACGCATCATGTTGCTATACGCAGTCAATATCCGCTGACGGTAAATGCTGTTTTTTTATGCTAAGAAAATAAATACAAAATAAATAGTTCGCGGCTTTACCGAACTTGCTCTATGAACAAAGTAAAATCAAGTATCGACGATATTGATATACTACTGAGATCATAAAATCGTTTTATTTCATTGTATGGAATCACTTCTTTGATGTACAATGTGAAAAAGAATGGAGAAGCTAGGTGCTTATAATCATGGAAGAGGTAAAATCACACGTATAAATATACAAGACAGGCATCAGTGACTTGCCAGTTGGCAAGTGTGAGTCAAGTCTACATGACAGCTTCAAGAAAGATACCTATGCGTAATGCCTGTAGTTCACAGGAAAATACAGCACAACTCTAGACTCAAATAAAATCTAAGATAAAATATTACTTTCATTGAAAGTGAAAACAACTGTTCGGACGTGCAGTTGAGTAACGTTCTTGCTACTGCTGACGGTAAGCTTTTGAAAATGAATCAGCCTATCATCTGTTTGTTGGTTTGCTCTATGGTTTCTTTCTCCTGTCCCACTGTTTTACTAAAGGAGTGAGGACCTCTGAACTGAAAAACGCAGCCTGTGTAAGATCTAGCTTTAAAACTAATAGTTTTCTGTAAATTATCAAATATCTCTGTATTTAAACAATAATTTAACTTACACAGCTTAATTCGGGTTGAACTTAAGGAATCTGGAAACTACAAGAAGATCCTAGCAATGTACGCTGAAGAGTAACTGTAATTCGTACATTTTTAATCGTCTATAGTACCTCATTATGTATTAGACTAAAACTTAACTGTCACAGCTAAATTCGGCCCGAAATTTACAAATCTTGGAACTTGCAGCGCATAAAAAAGAATCCTCTGTACGCCGGCGACGATGCTCCGGAAGACAGGCCCCGGCGCAGAACCGAGACCTTTCCTCAGGAGCCGGAGAAGAAGCGAGAGTTCTACAGGCCACAGAGCACTGAAGGCATTAGGGCCGGCGAGGCCCGGCCCTCCCGGAAGGTCTGTAGAGGCCAGAACAGGAAGACAAACTATGGCAGTGTTGATTCTGATTTTAACATCTTAACGCAGTTAATTTTCACTTCAAGTCTTTCAAATTTTCCGGAAGTAATGTTTTAGCGCACTGTCCTAATTTTGACAGTATAAGCGGCTATCATTTTTAGGCTGAGACCAAGTGATATGAATGGTGTCTATAGATAAGTCTTATCAGCTAAAGTAATTGATAAAATAAATAAATTATACGAGTTCGTTTAGGTGAGCAGGAGAAAACATAACTTTGCAAAAAAATAAATTTACCCGTTGAGTATGATAAATGTGCGAAATTTCACTGATGGGAAAGCATTTCTTCATATCGATAATTTAAGTGTCAGCCACAATGTAAAGAATAGATGTCACAACCAAACGTGGAGTATAAAGCAAGTAGTGTATAAAGCTGCGAATTACCCGTTTTTGAGGGTAACCTACCCTCGCCGCTCCCCTCGCGCGTGAGCTTCCGGTTTATAACGGCCAATGCACTACCGGTTTTGCGGGGGTCAGGGGGGGGGGGCGCAAACCGGAGTGGGCGGGACCTGGGAAACCGGAAGGGGCGGCGCGATGACCCGGCGGTGCGAGGGGAACCTACCCTAAAAACCGGTAATTCGCAGCTTTATACACTACTAATGCAAACCCAGTCTCTTGTCATCTGCGTTCTTAAATACTCCTATAAGACTGTGGTACATGTTAGGTCAGCAACACCTTGAGGGCTGATAAAAAATCTAGTAAAATTGGTTTTACAATTTGTTCAGTACGTATCGTGACTGGAATACATTTCCCCTTGTGACATCTGGCCCTGGAATTTCAAGGGTAATATTCTGTGCCTGAACAGACCGCCCATCACACACTGTGATGATTAAAATTCTTAAAACACTGCATCTGCCACAAGTTTGTCTTCCAAATCCAGCTACTGGCGAACGCTTCGCTTTGTTTCAAAATTTGTTTCGGTTTTAATCCGCGTTTCGTTTCCTTATCAGTTTCCCATTTCGTTGCCTAAGTGTGAACCTTTTACCGTGGAGCCGAAGAATAGGGTTTTTAGTTAAGTTCCCTATTATAGAGTTTTGCTATTTTACGCTTTTTTAAAAATTACCACCATTTGGAAGTTGAAATTAGGAATCACTGTCCGTCGTTTTCTCCCTATTGGTTTTAATCTTTCATGAGTGTAGAGCTCAAGTTGAGTATTTTACAGCCTTAACAGCGCCGTAACAAAAAAGAAGTCGATATCCAGACAGCTCTCATTTTGAACTCTAATACTAAAAAACTTATTTCATTTCTGCGGAAATTTTTAACCTTAGAAAGGAAAAACCAACAGGCAACTAAAAAGTTAAAACGTCCGGCAAATTAGAAAGCGATAATAACTAAAGGTTTCAACACACACACAAGAAGCACAACAATGCAAGTGAAATTTTCAACTCCAAAAAGTAAAAATTTTAAGAGCAAATGGAATTTTCAGTATTAAAAACCAGAGGGAAACTGAAATTTTTAACACCAAGTTCTTCAAAACTAAAAGGCAATTGAAATTTTGAACTTAGAAAAGTTAAATACTGCAGGGCAACTGCAACCTCTAACATCAAAAAGTTGAAACCCAGAGGGCGACGGAATTTCCTCCATTTCCTCGGTTTGCATTTTCGAATCGGTATGTGAATATCTACTAATTAGTTTCTGTGCTGTCGTACACTTCAGTAATGCAATGTAAGTATGAGAATATAAAGTCGAGATAGCGCACAAATAACTACGGGTCAAGTTAGCCCCTGTACTTTACAATACTGTTAAGTAAGAAAGATCGAGCACACTCCTGCAACAATTGAAGGTTTTTCTGTCGACTCTTGTGCACACAACCAGCTAGAAGTAATATTCGTGTTTTCTATTCGATTGTGTATCGTTCTTCTCACAAAGACTGAACTATATTAGCTGGCCGAAAAAAACATTAGATTACGATTAGAAAATAAATTCTAGCTCTAATTATTCAGTACCCAAAACCCACATTGACGACGGTAAAAGTAATGTCACTGTAGTGCTCGGAGGAAGTTACCTAAATCTCGAACATCAATCGAAACGAGAAGAAAAGTTACTGTCTGGCGTATCTTTTCTCAAGAGTGGATAAAATTTATGGGCAGAGGAATACGAAATTGAATGTTTGTCACGCTACAGATCCTCCTATATTCTTCATGTCCCAAAGTTAACAGGAAGGAATTCCTGGCAGCTCAGCAGAAAAGTTCTTGTTTGTTCATTATTTTACGTGCATTAATTTTGCTTCTCAGGTATCATTTTCATTCCTGATAGCAGAGATGGTGTGTCCTGATGAAAGCCCAAGGAACAGTGTGCAGTGCATGCCTCATTTTATTTCTATACGTGTTGTGTGTGCCTTCACTGTTTAGCTGTAAGTTGGTTTACGATTCAATGTCTTTCTGTTACTCAACTGATGTTGCCCTCATCTTATTTTCGACTGCCTCCTCAGTTCAGCGAGCCATATTCGCTCTAATTACGACTACTTTATTTAATAGTGATGTTCTTACTGTCACTTATTACCTCCACTGCGGAGGCTATATTTTTATCGTAATGTGTCTTTCTATTTTTATGTTTGTCTATCACCAAGATAACTAAAAAATTTATGGATGGATCTTAATACGATTTACAGGGATTGTTGGGCATATTGAGAGAAACATGTGAATAACTTCTGGTGAAGGTCCGTCTAACCGTTTTGTTCGTTGAACATAACTCGTGCAGTTATAAACAGATCTACATGAAATTTGCAGAAGTTTTTGAGAATGTAAAAAGCAGCTCATCAAGGCTTTGTAATGATCTGTCAGTCCTCTTGCCTGTTTGACTCTCTCTTTTTTTTTTTTGTGAGAACATTACTGCAAAAGTTAGAGACGCATGTTCATATCAGTTTCGAAAAGTGTTTGAAATGGTACAACGTACAAATTACCAAAGTTTGGTGATGATCGGTTGGTCCTGTTGACTATACTGTATGTTTGGCTTAGTTGCATTTTCAAGAAACTTATAGGAACTGCTATCAATGATAAGAGGCATAGATCATCAACTTTTCGTGATGATAAAAAGGGAATCTTGGCTTCGGGGCCAATTTGAATTTTTCGTTAACATTACTTTAGTAGGCAGAGGAAGACGCACTCGGTGGTCGACGCCCTACTCTAGCTACTTCATGTGAACTGTTGTACTGCCATGATGAAGCGATATCTCAGCTAGCTGATATCCACAAAGAAAGACCTTTCCAGTAGATCGTTAAATAGAAACTTGAAAAGATGCAAAGCTTGCCAGTTTCCGGAGGAGGCAATATATTAGAAGTCCAAATCTTATAGTAAATGCAACTGAAGCTCTTCAGTGCTGAAGCACTGCGCCCTATCACAAGGTCAGCCTCTGCTGTAGAGGGCAAAGCTGTCAACTCATAGCGCACGATGGTCCCGATTTTTATAATATGCTTTTTATGTCATTTTTTTACTCAAAAATAGCATTATACAAATGCACCCAATACGCGAAATGATTTTTGTAAAACAAGTTAGGTTAACAAAACATCTCGTACGTCCATTGCGTTGACGTAGTATTCACCTACGTACATCTAACAAAAAAAAGCATATTTTTTGTTATAGAAGACAATAAACGACTTGCGAATAACAGCAGCGAAACAAAAAGAGTAACCAGAAATAAAATTCGGCACAAATGCTCCTAGCGGCCTGCTGTTTGTACAGGATTCAGGCCTCCGGTTGGAGCTGGAGAAGCAGAAGCTGAAGGAGTTGGAAGAGAGGGAATTTCCTAAGAGGAAGCCAATCTGGGAGGTGCATCCTTTTTATCTGCATGAGGACACCGTGAGGGTCCCGCCGAGGTGAGTCAGAGTGGCTTCTATAAAACTGAGAACAATGACTTCACGTCTTCAGTTGCTAGGTCTGGATTTCAGCTTCTAATAATAGTTTAATTTTTAATTCTTTAAGCGATTCAGTGGTGCCAAACTAATTTTATTATCGAACGATTTACTGTCGTCTCGAGTAAAATAATCAAACTTGGACTCTTTGCAGCATGAATGTCCGCTGAAAAGATAGTGAGCTCTATGAAAATATTGCCTATGATACAGCAATGTTAAGCTTTATTGCTCACTCAGAAAATTTAAACACATTGCTAGAGTAGCATTATACTTGTATTAAGAGAATAATAATACCGGGAGGAACATACAAGCATACGAAGAAAAAAGAATGATCAAGGTCCGCGTCAGAGCGGACCCAGCGTCGGGATGTTCACTTGATTATATTTATCATTGATATTACTGTCTATTTTGCTCAACCTAAACCTTCTAGTTAAGGCTCAATATTACTCTATTGTAGGTATTGTATTTTTAGCCCGTGATTAATCGGTATTTCTTTATATAATGAAGATAAACCTGTCGTGCTGCTGAAGCAAACCGTCGCCTTAATAACTTGAGAGTAAAAAATGCTAGCAAACCTATTCTTGAGGCGAGTCCACACGACATTCATCTCAATGCGTTCGCTCATCCACTTGTCCCAATGTGTTACTGTGCCCTAAAAATAACAGGAAGGCGCACTGTTTTCTGAGTTTTAGTTCACACCAAAGCAGAAGAAATATCCGTAACTTGCTTAGTGACACTTGCCGAGGAAACTGATTTGACGGTAAACATTTTAATAACTATTTGTGGTGTACGCAAAGTTGTGTTGACAATGACTCTGCAATACCTTCGGATGAGTGGATGATAAACTGATAAACGTATATTGTCAGCAAATTTACTTGTAAAATTCGTCGTTTCGATATTTTTCATACTTGTATCTTGTTCCTGGAGGTTCTGTATTTTACGGTATTTCATGAAATACCTATATAAAGTCTAGATGATTGCAGTTATGATTTATGTCTGCACAATGTTACCTGCGTTGCATTTTCGACGTTAATATATGGTAACATATCAGCCATACTGGGTAGAAAGCTCTGCTTCTTCTAACCTAAAGCTTACGGGGTCCGCTCTGACGTCACAGGGTGGAGCGCCGCTAGAGCTAAGATGTCACGAGTTTTCGATTAGATGACGTCTGTTCCTCCCGTTGTTATTACGCCCTGTTCGTAGCTGTGCACCTAGTGTTATTTCCTCACTTCCACTTGTTATCTTCGTAATCATGACCTGTCTCACAGAGATAACTCCGTATGGCTCGTGTCTTGTCACCGTAATTGTGTTTCGCCTTTCAGAGAGGACTCCGTATGGCCTGAGTCGCGACCTCACTTCCACCTGGTGTCTTCGTATGACCTCATGGTGGGGTATCTGGGCATCAGGGGCATGGCCGACCGAGAGAACGAAAAGCTGCAGAAGGCCAGACAGGCTCTGAATTCATAAAGCAATTAATTTGATCCCCTTGACAGTAGCGCAACATAGGGCAAAGGCCTTCAATGTTATTCGTATACTAATGGTATTTTTTGTATCACATAGGGAATGGTTAAGCATCAACGTAACGTCAAGATGCATAGACATTAAACAACAGCTATAAAAGTCGTTGGTGCTACGTGCAACACTTTGTTGGTGCACTTCAGAAGTCGCAGTTAAATGATAGCCTTCTGCCCTTCACTGTACAACGTCTAACGCCTCACTATTCAAAACGTGAAGGCAAAGATCTAACATGGATTGCGATAGATGTCTCAATTATTTTTCGATCAATTGCTAAGTGGAATTCAATGTTTTTAACAAATACGAATAAGGAATTTCACTCGACTCTATGTTTTGTGTCACCTTTCAGAGCAGAAAATGTATTGAGTGTTATGAAGCGTAGATGGCCGGGCTCTACCCCAAAAATCTGCATCTTTACAAAAATTAGCGGACGTAACCATCAGCATCAATTAAAAATACGTTCCCACTGAGTAACAATTCTCCTATCAGTCTCACATCTTCTAGCTTAGCAAATCTGCTAGCTACTTCCACACTGCAGCGAGTCACAATCTTTATTTCTGAGACTGAAAGTGCAAGAAATGAATAACTTGCTGCCTTGTCGAAACAGAACAGGCCTGCAACTGTCCTGTCATAAGCTGTGAGGCGAACACCGAGCAGGAGCAAACAAGCACTGCGTGTACCAGTAAACCAAGTGATGTGCATCGCAGAATTTCTTAATGGGTCCTATAACTTTTCATTGCGAATAATGCGATATCCGGTAGAGGAAAACTAGCTGCGAGTCTCTCTTTCGGGGCAAAGCGGTCACAATGTTAGGTATTTTCACCTGAATCGATGGCAGTAGTAGTTTGGGTAGGAGGAAATCTAAGTGAGGATTCGAAGAAAACGAAACTTGGTCCATTCTCGGCTACTGCCTCGTGATACGTACGGTGAGATGTTTGTAAGAATGTGAGATTCGAGCAGGAATATATGGTTGCGTTTTCGGTGCAAGAAGAAAATTTTGCAGACGCAAACGTGACCATAAATTCAAACAATGCCTAGTTTTCTTTGTTCGTTATTAGACATGCACTGTTGTGTAGATTAGAAGTGTAAGGTCTCTTTAATTTTCCATTATCTAATTAAATTATCCCACCAATGTTGCGATTTTAATGTTCCCTCTGAAGCACCTTGGAGGTGCCCTAAGGAAACTATCACCGGTGAGTCAGTGCTGTGCCTTTTCTCACAAAAAAGTAGCAACGAAATCCACCTTGTTTTCGCTACATGCGAAATTTACCTCTGTGCGAATGGACAGTTGGGGCCACTGATTCTCTTTATGCGAGAAAAATAAAAAAATTCGCTCTTAAGCCCAGTGCCCACGTAACAACTTTTGTTGCCAGTAGCCGTACGTCTAGAGCCAACTCAGCTAACCCGACTGCGTTGTCATGGCCGTGACTTCAGCATGAAGTATATGAACATCGTACACTAGCTCTTAAAATATCAATTTTTGTGAACTTAAACTGCTCCTTATTAGGAGCAATAGTTGAAAGTGCACACTTGTCCCTTGCTATGATGTAAAAACTGCGGTAGCGACTGAGATATTTGACAGTTTTTTATTCAGTTAAATTTTAGGCAAGCTGAAGCCGTGCCCCTGCTATACGTAAAAAGATTAGTTGAGTTTGAGTTACTTGTAGGCTGCCAGCGGCAACGAAAGTTGTTATGTGAGCACCGGGCTTCAGGCGATTCAAGAGATGAAAAGGAAGGGACATGTGGTACGCCAAGAAAAAGGTCCCCCAGCACCGAACATCTCATTGAAGATAGCATGTAGGTAAAAAAGATGATGAGCTCATTAAAAACTCTCAGCAGAAGAATGTAGAGCAAGGAAATGTAATGGCCACAAAGTGAATGTATTTCGAAGGCCCAGCGAGCCATCATTAATTTATGGAGCCTCCTAGAGACACGACTTCCACTAGGTCACAATATATGATAGGAAAACTTGGGACATTTTCAATTGGAAGCCAAAAACACCTTTGAGGCTGAGCTTCTTCAAAATTTCGGGCAGGTGCGCTGGCTTCGACCCGTTGAATTGAGTTTCGCACGTTGGCTCTCAATTGGCTACCCTCGAGATTTCCAGGAACTCACTCCGTAAAATGGAGTTTCTAGCCGGCCCGCCATCTTGGCATCGCTCTAAGCCGCCTTTACCGTACACTTAAACTAGGAAATCTACATGCACTTGTTCGTATTGCAGATAAATGCCCTCTATGGTTTAAAGAAGTGTACGGCTGCAGTGGACCACAGATTATCTGAGCCACGGCGGTATATAGACTAAAGGCTCGACTGATAACTGTGCCCCCCCACCCCTGAGGCCAGTGCCCCCAGTAACTATGGATAGATATGATGACACCGCACTGCCGAGAAATCAAGATTTTTCTTTCGTAGTTCAAAATCGAAAGTCTGGTATGTACGCATTATCTTCACATCTTCACGCTCTACCGAAGCCAACGGTCTATCCTGAGACCCTGAGGATGAGTAACTGGTATCTATATGGCAGGTTACTGCCGTGAGAATATGCTCTGCGTTAGGCATTATCAAAATATTTGATCATTTTAATGGAATGTGAAAATTATAGTTGCCAATTTGTAGAGGAAAACTATTCTCTGTTCATTTGTAACAAAGAACCTGTTACTTTTTCATCGAAGTCGAAAGAAGGATCTTGGCCCAATTTGTTTAGTTGTTATTTTTAATAATTTTAAAGCAAGTGACGAAATTAGTTCGTCATTTTGCGTCTAGTGTAAGTTTTGATTGCACTGCATTGCCTATTGTAAAAACACTGACGGGCTGTATCTCAAGAATAAAAAGAGCTACATCGAAGCGCTGCTAGAACCACATTGTCTGCAGTATATTACTTTATATTCAACTTTCACTCAGTAAAGGAACGTAAAATAAATATTTTTCGAGTACCTAAATGGTAAATGGCTGTTTTGAGGCAGCCATCTTGGATTTTAGGGGTGTTCCACTAGTTGGATTTTTCTTAGAATTTTGATATGTTATGGAGAACATTCCGAGCTTTAATTTGGTATAAAGTTTGTTTCTGTTGCAACTTATCCTGGGTCAAAGCTTATTTCTCATGGACTGTACAGGTTTAGTACATTTTTATATTTTGTTTCTTTTCGTCGAAAGCTGGCTTTGAAGATGTCTTGGGACAAACACGTGTCATTTGTAATGAAGGGTTAATTGAAAATGAGATGAGATACATATATCTACTCAATAGTCAATAAAACTTCCTGACACACACGAACAACTGCACTAAATGCAAGGACGTTTAATGTCTATTAATTAAACCTCCTTGCCCAAAGGCACACAGAATTTTGCCTCTATCGTCCCTAGGCTCTCAACGCGGCTGCCCGCTGCCACGGCAAGTGAATCGCACAATTATTGTTTCCGTAGCTTCCTTACAGCGATGAAAAGGCCGATGCAGGTCATGCCTACTTGATGTACATATATACAATGCTTTGCATTTTCTTCGTCATAAAATGCAATTAATGTAATAATTATGACAATCAGAATTACGTTGGCTTATGAAATGTAACTGCCAGCACCTTTCCTGCAGGGTGGGCACTGGCTAACTTGCCTGCCCTGACAGCTCGTGCCTGCTATACGGACCAGCTTACACTTCGTTAATGTTTCAATCAACGCCGTTCGTGTAGAAACCGATATTTTTATTGGATCCGAAAAGGGGCCGCTACACAACTATAATTATAAGGGATAAGGAAAGCAGCCAGTCGGCAATGTGTGTAGGTTGGATCATGGTATAACTGCGTCACGTAGTTATACCATGCGCTGGATAATATCAGTAGCGCACGTTTCAGTGATCGCTGCATGGTGTTACATGAAAAATAACGGAAAACACCTCAAGGACAACGAGCATCCTATTCACGAAAGATCGCAGCGAATCGGGAACATTAGAAAATAATAGATTGTTACCTCCGTCAAGGGCAGGAAGCAAAGAGGGTAACACACTCTTCGTTTCCTGGCCAAGTAGGTTATTTTTTTTTTTGTTGATGTTTGTCTGTCCGTCACCACAAGATAACTCTAAAAAGTTATGAACGGATCTTCCTAAAATTTACAGGTATTTTAAGGTATGTTACGAGAAACAACTAATTAACTTTGGTGAAGATACGTTCAAGTATTTGTTTGCCTATCTGTTTTGCTCTTGGCAACATAACTCTAAGCGTTATGGACACATCTTAGAGAAAGTTAAGGATTTTTTAACTGTTATGACTTTTAAGAAGCACGAATGACTAACTTAGGTGATGATCTGAAGGACATTTTGAAATCCGGACCAGATTCGAATTTTTCGTTATTTTTTCACTGGATGGCGCAGGTATGCGCTCTCATACACCTTCTCTAGCTATCACCCGCGAACGAAGTGTGATAGGTGATAATGTTTTCGTTAAAGATTTAAGCATGTTTGACTCGATATCAAACTAAGAGTAAATAATCAAATTAACATGAGTCGACATTTAAAAAAACGTTTACGTTTCGGGAATAAGTTCCCATCTTCAGAACTAAAATAATTTAAAATAAGGATTTGAACACCTAAAACAAAAAATTTATTGTGACAGCCTAGCTGGAGGTACGTGTTGTCTCAGGGAAGTGTAAAAGTTGAATGACTGGGATAAGCTAGGGAGGTCACGATATCAGTGTTCGTACAGTCGGGCAGTTAGAGAACGTCGTTAGCGGAAGCTGTGTACAGTCTGAAAAAAACGTCTGTTGCGAATTGTAGTGATGGAAATTGCTCCAGTCCTCCCTCCGCTGGCGGAAGGAGTGTACAGCCAGGGGAAAAAACGTCACTTGTGAATTGTAGTGAGGGGAACGGCTGAAGTCATTACGTTGAGGCTGGAATTAGTTAACACTTACATATCTCTAAGATTTCAACATTCAAGATAACCCAACCTCTTCAGCTATTACCTCTTCAGAAATAACGATTACCCCACCAGATTTTGTTCTGCATGAAGACGGGGAGCTGAATGTGAAAGTTTTGCTAGGGGTAACAAACATTTTCAGGTCTCGGAACCACCTTCTTCAGCCACTGCTATGACCAATTTAAAATAAATGCAATAAAAACTTTACTGTTCAGGGCATACCCCTTATCTTCCTCTTACCTAGCATTCTCAAACGAAATAGACTTTCTTCGAAATTTCTTCAAGAATAACGGTTATCCGCACCATCTTTTAGACCATTATTGCAAACTGTTTCTTGACAAACTATTCGACCCCGGTATTACTAAACCTACT
>LQNS02277603.1:8597232-8618340 GCA_001587735.2 Parhyale hawaiensis | reverse complement strand
ACGAAATAGACTTTCTTCGAAATTTCTTCAAGAATAACGGTTATCCGCACCATCTTTTAGACCATTATTGCAAACTGTTTCTTGACAAACTATTCGACCCCGGTATTACTAAACCTACTGTTCGTAAATTAGATTTGTTTCACTCTCTCCCGTACTACAGCAGAACCACCGTTGCTACAGTTAACTCTTTGAAAATTCTTCTTTCCGAAGCCTACCCGCATATAAATTTTAGATTCTCTTTCAAAAACACATTTGCCATAGGATCCTATTTTAAATTTAAAGACAAACCACCCACACCTTAGCTGTCCGGTGTTGTCTACAGATACAATTGCAGAAGTTGCCAAGCTTCGTATGTGGGCAGCACTGGGCAGGATTACAAAGCCCGCATTGACCAACATTTAGGAATATCCAGTAGAACAGGTTTACCTCTAGCAAAACCTTCACATTCAGCTCCCCGTTTTCATGCAGAACAAAATGACCACCCCATTAGCAATAAAGACTTCTCCATTATCGATTTCTCCAGCCCAATAGAACTTACAACTTAAGAATCTCTATACATTCACAAAACTAATCCCAGCCTCAACGTAATGACTTCAGCCGTTCCCCTCACTACAATTCACAACTGACTTTTTTCCCCAGGCTGTACACTCCTTCCGCCTGCGGAGGGAAGACTGGAGCAATTCCCTTCACTACAATTCACAACAGACGTTTTTTTTTTTCAGACTGTACACAGCTTCCGCTAACGACGTTCTCTAACTGCCCGACTGTACGAACACTGATATCGTGACCTCCCGAGCTTATCCCAGTCATTCAACTTTTACACTTTCCTGAGACAACACGTACCTCCAGCTAGGCTGTCACAATAATTTTTTTGTTTTAGGTGTTCAAATCCTTATTTTAAATTATTTTAGTTCTGAGGATGGGAACTTAGTCGCGAAACGTAAACGTTTTTTTAAATGTCGACTCATGTTAATTTAAGCATGTTTGTATATATATTAATTCATTTTTTTTGTCCACCCAATACGTGGTCGAAGGAGTTGAGCAATGTTCGTAATTTTTCGCAGGGAGTTTGGTGGGTTGCCCTCGATATGACCCATGCGAAAAAACTGGGAATAGCTGGCCATAAAAAATGACTGCGATGAAATTTGTTTTCCACTTAAAAACAGGTAGACGGACAGAGTTGAGCTATGTTCATGATTTTTTGCAGGGAATCTGGTGGGCTGTCCTCAATGTCACCCATGCAAAAGAATAAGTAGATAAAAAACAGGATTAACTGACCATAAAAAATGACGGCGATGACATTTGCTCACCACCTAAACACGGGTGGAAGGAGTCGAGCTATGTTCTAAGTTTTTTCTTTGCAGGAAGTCTGGTGGGCTGTCCTCGATGCGACTCATGCCAGACAACTAGGATTACCCGACCATAAAAAATGACGGCGATGAAATTAGCTACCACTGCGTTGATGGTCTTACGCCACGAGGCGTTCTTGTTATTATATTCAACAACCAAGGCGACCTTACAAAGGAAGACAGAAGGGGCATACAGTATATAGATGGAACGCATGCAGGAGGGTGTTACCACACAGGATCAACGTGCATTAAATCAGAACGTCGGGAGAACACAGGAAAAACTCAAGAACGTAGAAGTTGGAGTATGAAATCGGAAGACAACAAATTGGTCACGAAAGTCAGACGTCTCGAATAAGATAGGCATACCCAATGCCACCTGTGGGTACAAAAGAATTAAAAAAAAAGCCCTTAATGAAGAGTATGAAAATGGTACTATCACTTCTACATCACAATTTTAAGCCTCCGCATTTTCTTTACAGTGGTTGTCAATGTGAGGAGGAAATAAGGGATATACAGTATGTTGAAAAAACTGGAAGCTAGCGAATCAAAGTGCTCGGGTACAGAAACTCGCTAATGAAAAAGAAAAACAAAACAAAGCACCATCTGCAGGAGTGTGGAAATGAAAGAAAGCAATGTGGACAAAAAAAAATTGTCCCGCAGCTTGCAATAAGCTAAAGTAACCTAGTATGGGCTCCCCGCGGGTCACGACTCCCTACAACACAGGATGAGCACGCGTAGCTATCAGGTGGAGGGTAGCAAAGTAGTGGACGTTGATTGCGCATTGAGGTGTTGACACTACCGATATAACAATAACGCATTTAGAGCCTGGCAAGTTGTACAGGTATATCTTGACAGACATACCGTAGTAGTACTTGTATTCTCCCACTCTAAGCCTCCCTACCCACAGAATACACTGTGATCCAATGAGAGAAAGAAAGAAGGGACATCAAGAATATCAAGAGAAACGTGGAACCCACGCACAAGTCAACATGCATGGGAACAGCAAGTCGGGAAAGAAGAGGAAGAACAGGACATAGTACCATCGGTAGGAGTATGAAGATGGAAGGAAGCAAAGTGGGCACTGAAGATTAACATCCTGAAGGAATAGCTAATGGCTAAGGTGATCTATACAATCCCCCTGTGGGGCGCTGCTCACCATAGCAAACGCTAGGCGAACCCTACTAACCTAACCTAACCCTATGGCCGGTCCTCTGCCCCTGAGGGGAGAGGCATACCGTGACGTGAAATTAAATCTCATAATTACTGTCCCCTGTAGCAGAAGCGTGGCTGTATTGGGAGCAATGTTTGTGTCCGCGTTTTCGCATATATTAGTTGAAAACGACCAGCAACGTGGGAAGGTTGTTCTTGCCTGGGTGATGGTGCACGCCCTTGTGGGCAGTGGGCTACGCGTGTCCGGACGATTTCTGGTGAATGCAAGCGCTGCAACATATTTCCACAAATAAAAGGCACTTTCAGAAATAACAGTTTTATTTGTAAACATTTCACAACACAAAAGCACCTCACAGCTTAGAAAATTAAAAAAGTAATTACTCTCCATCCATCACAAGCACACAACTGGTGTATAATAAGCACATATATCAATAAATACCAACAAAGGTAGTCCGTGTCCTGAAGAATGTTCTATAAAAACTAGGACAATGCAATGAAAATGTTGCGCATATTACTACAGAAAAATATCACTGGCTCCAAAACAACAGTCTTACATTCTATACTGCAAATACTTTCATTATGAAGGAACTATTTAGGGGGTCACTCATATGTTGCAAGACGAGCAATAACAGCTCCCACGGCAGACAGAAAACTTCCTTAACCCTAGAATGAAGTTAAGGGCAAATTGCGTTGCACCGTAATTTCGAGGACATCACAGGCCTCATGTTAAAATTCTAGACTTTTTACTGATTTCACAAATAAATATGTATATTGATAAATTGACCTGCTCCATGTTTGCCCTGTTAATCTCTTATGCCTCGAATATCATTAGTCTGCAGCCGAAACAGGGACAATGTCATGAGTTAACAATAACCACGAGTGTCATACTAGGTATTCTCCACCGAAGTCTATAAAATCAATACTAAAGAGACTCATTTAGAAGAGCCAAAAATGACTCTCGAGATAGTTCCTAAGAAAGAATAACTAATATTAATATCAACTTAACCATTTCAAAGTGAGCATAAAGTGCACCTGAACATGAGGGCCAATGAGCAATGGACACGTAGAAATTTATCAACGTTATCCTAAGTACTGAACCTGGTCAGTCCTCAGAACACTACAATTTAATCCACTTGCGACCCTAACACAAGAACGTACAACAAAATGATACGGTGAGCAAAATGAGCGGATGAGGCAAATTACACCATCATGAAATGAGTCAGACTATTGGGAAAAGGACCAAGTTTTTTATGGCATAGCTTCAGTCTTCGCCAAGGGGCAGCAGTGCCTCATCAACACAAGATTACTTCAACTTGTTTTTAATAAACAAAGGGCCTTTGCGGTGGATTGGTTAGCAGGAGGCCCCAAGACCTTGCTCTCGGTAACGAACCAGTAAGATCTCAAGACCTGACCATGTGTGACTTTTTCTCAGGGAAGTACGTAGAAGAACGAGTTCATGTTGGAAGGCCATCCTCCACTAACCTTAAATATCAAAAAGCTATAGCAGTCAACCATATGGATCGTGGTATACTAATACGCGCCAGGGAGAATTTCTCATATCGCGTTCATGTTGTCAGAGTTGCAGGTGGTGTGCACACCGAACATTTTTGAAACAGAGAATAGGAGAAGACTGAGAGTACAATGCTTGTGACTTGGCTGGAGTTGTTAATGGCATTGCCTCATTAAAATAATGAGTCATGACGTCGGTCCATGCTGTCTGAACAACCCTGTATAATGTACCTCAGGTAATAACAATCAACACGCGGTAAGTAGTCAGCAGCTACAACAGATTAGAAAATGACTAAAGGGTTAACTAGTTAATTGGTCGAGATATCTCGTGATGTCGTCAGTAGCGGAAAACCAGAGTAAATGTCAGTGATTAGATACAATCGATTCTCACAGTGACACTGATAGCATCTTCATATACGACCATTGTAGAAGACAATACAAAGGGTTCAGTCGACAATACAATTCAGTCAAATTTCGAGCGGAACACGGCCAAGGTCCATGATATTAGACAAGCGACGGCAGTAAAATGTGCACAACCAACAATATATCAGCATTTATCCATATCTAGACACGAGCTACGCAACTGCACTCATGGCACCAAAGTAAACAACCAGCCGTGCCACTCATTACCAAGTATTCCCTACAGTTCTCAGTGCAAGAGACTTCGAACACTGCGACAACAAAACCACGGAAGTATCAGTAAGAAAGTCCGTACCATACGAATCACATCAATAGAATAATATACTACTTGAGTGGAGACTGTCGCTTGCACATCAAGTGCGAGCACATAGCGAGAAGTACCCGACACATTACATGTATGTAGCGGAAGCATAGTTAATTAACGTTCAAACTCTCCGGCCTCAAACATGGCCGAACAAGCGGAATATCTTGACAGGCCGAAGCTACAGACATGTAAGGCCAGCTCTGGAGGCGGGACTTAGCCGAGGCTTTCTTAGCTTCTTTTGTGACGTCGCTAGACCCAGGATCACAGTTGATATGGTCGCAAATGTAATAACGTTTCGGCATACGACCCACACCATGACGAGTCTTTATATTGCGTTGGCTTCGAAAATGTACTGCCATTTACCATAACGTCGAACAACAGTCTTCGATTCAGGTTAGTAATACCACGTCTAGATTGAGCAGATGCTGCCAGGACAGCATAGTCTTGCAGACAGAATTCAACAGCTGGTCAAGGTGAAACGATGCAAAAACACAGGAATTATATTGAAAAATTTCAAGGCCTCATTTCTTTACAACAATGGCGATCAAACAAATGTGTCAAGAAACGCGAAACCCGAGCACGGGGGTGTTCCCACTATATGCAAACGGGGAGAAACAGTACAGGCATTTTCAGTCAGAGGCAGGTCCGCGTGCTGCGTGGGGTACCGTACTGGTATTAGCCAGAAATGGGAATAGTCGGGGGACGCAGGTTCGTCGCATACAACCTTCCGTCGCTGGCGCCATGACACTTGACGACACGTGGTTGACTGCAGCCATATACTCCTCTGGGACCAATTTGCCTATATCTACAGTCGTAGAAGGATTCCTAGCGCAGCAATACTAAGTCGCATCGCGCCGATTTCTCAGTGATTGTTTTCTCCGCTAGAAAGCGATTCAAGAGTGAAGCTCAACTGAAAATAGTATCGCGCTTTTCATCAGTAGGAATATTTTATCTCGGCATTCCTGCCGGAAAAAACTCGGTTGGTTCAGTGCGCAACTACTGGCGAGAAAAAATAGGGGCAAAGAATAGAAAAGAAAAACACACTCGAATGGACGGCTCCTTTTGTGGCCTTCCACACGAGAGAGACCAGAGGTGTCCCGCGTACTAGGTCGGCGATCTCGATCGACAGCCCAGCCCACCCCACGGAACAGAAAGAAAAAGTAGAGAGCCTACCTAATTTTACAGAACTAACCTCGTCAGCACGAACTGCAGCCAGATGCTACATTCCCTGAGGAACCCTTGGGTGCGTCATGCCCAAACATATTGTAGCAGGAAAACGTGAAAGTATACTACAAAGTGCTAATCATATGCATGTCAAATGTCAAAAATAACGGCTGTGAGAACAACTAATACACGAGTACAGACTTTAAGGAATAAAATGTGACTGGAAAGAAACGAAGTTTTTTTTTTGTTCTTCCGAAGTCCGTACATGACAAAGATACAAAGTTTGACCGAGAACACAGAGCTTAAATTAACAGAGTACAGCAATAACTAGTGGTATGGCTTAAGTAAATTTCATAATCCTGAAAGTTTCACGCTCATATTGCTTATGGGTTCAAGTTCAAAGTCATAAATGCACGGTCATTGCCGAAGTGTAGTTACTGCGAGCAGTACAACCAACATAACATTCTGTTTGGGTGCACTGCAATTGAGCAAACATCCCTTGCTTATATCTAATAAAGTCACCATTGAGCTTCATCCACACTAACAATGAGCGCCAATTTCATCTATGCAACTTGGCAGGCAGAACGCAGGACAAGTCACACGGCATCGTTCACACCGTCGCACCGCGTACGTAACATTCGATACGCACCGATGCAAACTTCGTTGTTGACGAGCCTCTAGCCAAGTTGTAGTAGTTTGTACAGCAAATAATACTTATCTTTACTACGTAACGTGCCGCTACGTTAATGAAAATTGCAGTCAATGCAGACACAGCTCGTTTACATTCTCCAGCAAAACGCGGGGCTCAATCACAGTGTATGTCCTGTGAAAAGATCCAGCAAATTGGAAACGTGCGCAAGCGAAAACGCGCAAAGTTCCGCTAAGACGAGCGAAATTTGCAGCAATCTACAAAACTGCAACAATATGGCCCATTTCTGAGGTAGTGTGCGTGAGACTCTGAGAATCTTTTGATAGCGTTCAATAATTCTTTATAATATGCATAGAGATAAACGAGGGTTTGATACAGTAGCCATAGGCAAACTTTTGGTTCTACAAGCTACACCATATCAGCGGGCCACGAAAGCCCGCTACAAGGTATCCAAAAAAAGGCTTACACAAAGCAAGAGTTAAGCAAGTCAAAACGCGCACTATTTCAGCACAGCATAATGACGTACGCCCCATCCTATAATAAATAACGGTATGGCATGGGTCAGATTGGAAGACAAGTTAAGTCGTATTTTGCTATTTTTGGAGTTTGCCAACTTCTGATCTAGAATTTTATCCGGGCCAATGCACTTCCCAGACCTCGCGTCGTCAGAATGTTTAAATGAAAAATCCAAGCTAGCTGCTGGTCAGCTCGAACTAGTAAAGACCTACTGGCATCAGGTCTCGAACTAGGAAGGCAAAATTCGGATTCGCAACACAGCACGCACCGCTCCGGCTCGTTCGTTGTTACAGCGCGCATCGCTAAATCAAGTAGGTAGCCATGGCTAGACGGTCTCAAACTTAAAGGCAACGCAAGCATTACGCGCATTTCTACAAGCACGCCACGTGCATTCAGTTCAATTCCATCACTCAGCGTCATTGATGCAGAAACTGAGCAAACGTGTCAAAAAAAAAAAATATGCCTGAAAATTTTTGAAACTCCGTTTCGTAGGTTTGGCAATGCGGTAGTCCGTGCTACTGAATGCAACGGGCACTGATGATCAGACGGAGTGAGCTCTAATTACAAACCAGATCTGCATAGAAAGAACTCAGCCTTACACACATATTTGCGAGGTAAATATTTCAATGCTCAAAACTAAATCGGTAGATTCCAACAGTCTGAAAGAACTGATAAATTTCTAGATAAATGAGTAAAAGGGCTGTCATCGGTATCCTATAGGTACTGAAATTCGATATGGTGCAAACTGCAAGCCTATGGAGAGGAGTCCTACATATGCGACTACTCTGCGCTGTGTTGCCGAATTCAAGCATGGTAGAGGAGCTGTTAAAGATGAAGCAGAGTCAGGGAGGCCGTCGGGACAGTGACCACACACAAAAAAAAGACCGTGTCTTAAAATGGTGAAGGAAAATCAACGGCTGTCATCCCGTGATATAGCGATGAGGATGGGTATGTCTTGGCAGCGAACTGACAACATTCATACATACAAGCTTGGCTGGTGTATAATTTTCTGGAAACTCTGTAATTAAATTCATCCGTCTCAGCAGAAACTCGGTATACGTACAGCCTACAGAGCACTGCAGTTCCTGAAGTATATGAAGTGCTACTAAATGACGAGGCAACAGCGAACTGTCTTCACCATCACTATATTTTATTAATATTTTATAATTATGACGGCGACTGTCACCGATGTTTCTCAATTCTGCACGGCTGAAGCGATACAGCTTACTTCTGCACTCAAGCAACTGCACACAATCACAAGCAAACAGCGTTACAGAGTCGGAATGGGAATCTGTTAAGTTCAGGATCCAGGAATCGGCATCTAGTCAGAACCAAGAGTCGGAGTCGGTGAAAACAGGCCCATTTTGTTAAGAATGAGCAGGATATTATTCGGGGTTCAAGGAAACAGAATCAGAAACTAACAGAAGCCAGGAGTCGGAGTCGGACCTTGTCCCTCCAACTTCGCACCCCTGTAACTCATAAAAAGTCTGGAGCACTTGTTAATTTTTTTACAGCAAAAACGCGTAAGGAAAAGATCGCTACAGAGGACAGTGACCAACACCGACTTCAATAAATAGGTACCTATGATATGCAGGCATTACGCCAAGCATGGCTAGAGTGTGACTGTCAACACAGTGCGCTGAGTACCTAGCAACGTAGCGCATGTTCTTAAGTAAAAAGTATTAAAGTAGCAATGTGATAACAATATTGAGTTCAGTGTCAACGCTCTACAGTATGTTGTTTTGATTTTAAAGAGTATTATTAAGAAAGTAACACAGACAAGAATTAGTGAGTAGTTGCACCCTATCGTACTCAGGTAGAGTTACCATGCGACAATAGCAACTTCTCCAATAGGAATATCACATCAAAGACGCAAACATGATACCTTAGTGAAAACCTCTGTCCCGCTTTAGGTTTTTTCCCGGAGATGGAAGTTTGGTAGATGAAGTGTGCCAAAGATACTCGGATGTCCTATGGAAACGAGAAATCGCAAACAGGAAAATTAAACAAGGCCCGCGAGCAGAAGTAAGAAATAAAAAGCATGTACGACGAATACAGAGAGAGCGCATTCCCAACGACCTCAGTCCACGGACGTCTAATTAATTCTTTGTAAGATGGGCAAACCTAAGTCATAACTTTTGGCCCGTTGGGAAGAGAATTATTCAAACACATAATAAATGCTTGAAGGAAATTGTACGTAAAGAGTTCTACCCAAACTAAAAATCACAACGGATGACAAACACAGACCAGACAATACATTACATTATAATACCCATTAACAGTCCTTACATATATTTAACAAAGGGACAAAATATATTGCTAATCAATACCACGAAGATATAAAAAACAGGACACTACAACTGAAGAGGTCACACCCAGTCGCGGGGGTTCTTCAAAACTTCAGTAAGTTTGTACTCAGGAGAGCCGCGTTTTGGGCTGTGTTGGTACTGCCACTTCTGTAATCAAAATAAAAATTAATTAACATAAACAACTATCGTTACACGACGATTTATTAGCCAGTTACAATTGAAGTGCAAACCATGCTTTTGACAACAATGGTGATAAAATATGCTTGTGAAGAGCTAACGGCGACGGAACAGGCCCTTTTTTTCTCACCACAAAGGAACTTGACACCGTTAGCACTTAGCCCAGTACGGTAGTTCCTTCTGCCCTTTACAAATCTGACAAACTTCCGCAAGTGGGATTCTTATCCAAAACATTACAACCTTTATCAGTATGATTGATGCTATAATCGTTTCAAATGTATGAGTAGGATTCGTTAACTAAATCTTTCCCTACATTTCAGATTGTCTGTCAAGCCGCCGCACGTTGCATCAGCCGGTCAGCGCCATGAACGGCTGAGCGGCGGTTCGCCAAGCCAGCGCACAGCCTTCAACCAAGTGGCGCGGCCGCCAGTCAGCCGACTGGCGGTTACCTCGGAGGTCGCCCTGGCCCGGCTCACCATGCCCACGCAACCATCTGGTCGCGACGGAGAAGAGGGAGGACTTCACTGTGTCAAGTTCCCTTATGGTGAGAAAAAGGGTGTGTTCCGTCGCCTTTGGCTCGTCACAAGCATATTTTCTCACATCCAGGTCACTTGACACCGTTAGGACCTATTAGTTTAAGGCCCGAACAGGTAACCATTGGCTGTGGAAGCGACCAAAGATCAGATTGCACAGGCAGAAACTAATTATTTTAAGTCCCAGCCGGTTAAATACAACTCAGTCGTCCAACTTGTGGTGTGTGGGCGTTCAAGGTGGTACTTGTATCAGAGGAAGTAGAAATCCGTATTAACTTATTACCATCAGGTGACCCCGACAGGTTGACTTGGAGTTCTGGGTCTGAAAGGGAGTTCCTGAGCCGCTAGGGCCGAGTAATGCTTTCGGGGATACCAGAGCTTGGTCGATCAAACCTAAATATAGAGCGTATGCAGGGCTCGGAAGTCGGAGACTTGTCGCCCAGCCGAGCTAGGTGAATCAGTAGTGAGGGATAGCATTGACTGCCCTATCGTACGCTGGCACACCAGATGGTGGGTATGTTCCGGGCTATGTGTGACCGAATTATGGCTCGGAGAGACCAAAGTCCGGGGTGGTGGTAACCGTCGGTCAACTTCTGCTAGTCGTGGGTCTCGCCACCGGGGCGTAGCCCGCAAGGTGAAAGGTGCTTGACGGAAAGGCCGCATGCGGCGTAGTATTCGTAGGCGGGAGGAAGGTTGAATTTGCACTCCTCAAAAGGGTCCCTCCTCTTCGAGTTGAGCCCGTCTGTGCTGATGATGCTACGGAAGGGAATGCTGTCCGTGGTTCGAATTTGGGACCGTCGTAACAGATCGGTTCTAGTTCTAAGAGCTAAGCTGGGATGCTGGCCTTATTATTGAGTGAGCTACTGAGGCTCGGGGCAGACCAAAGGCCTGCGTAGGGCCTGCTAAGCTGACAGGTCTGTAGAGACCCTAGGTACCAGAGTGATGCAGCAAAGGAATGCTTCGGGTAGGTTGCCGGGCTGCACTGGCTACAAGTCGCCATTGGCTATGTACGTTTGTGTACGGGCGTCAGTGTACGTGCAGGCGGCGTTCAAGTTCGTCTGCTGTGCCTGCTCGCTGTATCGCAGATTACGTTAGGTCAAGTTATGTAAGGTTAGGTAAGGTAAGACTAGGTTATGTAAGGTTAGGTAAGGTAAGGTTAAGTAAGGTAAGGTTAGGTAAGGTAAGGTTAGGTTAGGTAAGGTAAGGTTAGGTTAGGTAAGGTAAGGTTAGGTTAGGTAAGGTTAGGTTAGGTAAGGTTAGGTAAGGTTAGGTAACGTTGGGTTATTACGTTTGATAAGGTTAGGTTACGTTAGGTAAGGTTAGGTTAGGCTAGGTTACGTTTGCTAGTGCTTCTGGCGGTTATTGCGAGGCAAGAAAGCTTCCTTGAACGCACGCACAGTGATGAGCGCACACAGAATGGCGAGTTTGTAGCCAGTGCTGCCGGGCTGGAGGCCCGACTACGTCGGGTCATTGTCAGAAATAGGTATGTCTTTGCGATACAAGAGGTGTACGTTGTCCTTCTTGCGTTAGCTCCGCAGGTTCGCTCCCTAAAACGGTTTGAGACAGTGGGTCGTCGCCTAGGGCGAGCCTGAACACAGAGTTCATACTTTCCGGATTGTCCCTGTAGGGACTGACAGATAAATTTTCGTTCGAGGTGCTGGGTGAAGTTTCGGTCGCAGCCGATAAGGCCCTACTAGCACAAGTCTTAAAGAGTTGTGCTCTGAACTGATCAGATTGACACGTGCGGACGTGCTAGAAATAGTGCCTTCCGCGGAGGAGTTGCTGAGCAATGAAGCAATGGGTAGTGCCACAGAAGCGTTGAAGGTTTTCGTCTTCTGAGGCGGGTGCTCCCACCTGGGAGTGATTCCAGCGAAGTGGGATGGCAGGTTCAAGACAACTTAGGGAGCTATGTCCCGTCGACGTTTGAGTTTATACGTTTCCACTTGAGGTGGGACCATTCGGTCCAGCGAATACCTTGGTCAGAGCCTAGGGATATTCTTGTGGAGTCCGTAGGGCGGGTGATAGGTACCGAGCTGTATTTCGTACCCAAGGTAGTTGGGACGACCCAGGTAAGTACAAACGGTGTAGAGAGAGGAGAATCGGCGTAGCCGGGTGGAACTAGTTCAGGGAATTTAGCAAGAAACATAGCTAGCCTTTCGAGTGCACATTGATGAGAACGTGCGAGATAAAAGGAGCAACGGTTATCGCTGTTAGCGATGGGGAGTCGTGAGCCACAGCTCAGCTTTCCCCGCGTAGTGGGGAGAAACAAGACCAGGTCATGCGCTTGAGGACAAGATCAAGGCACTGTAAGACTCCCTCCCGTCTGTACGATGTTTTAACATGATTAACTGGGTACAGCCTTTCGGGGACTGCAATAGTGGTCAGTCTCGAAGGTATGGCCGACGCAAGTTCAGGTCAACTAAGGGACTTGATGGATCTCGGAGCAATCAGTTCAGGACATTGTCCCTAGTACGATTCTCGATTGCTCCTTATTTACACAAGTACGCTTCACGCTGAGGCACGAATATCTAGATAGTGAAACGATTAACGTGGTAGTCATAGGTGAAACAAATTTGGGCAATGCGGCGGGCAGGGCTTCGCCGGGTGAGACAAGCTCCGGGCCCCGTTGAAGGTGATGATTTCCTCCGTATGAGGCTCGCGTAATCACGCTCGGGATTGAGGTGTAGCCATTCGAATACTGAATTATCGGTATGACATGTTGGTAGGCGACAGTTCGGGCTGTACGTTGGGCTCGGCGACGCCGTGACAGGTACAAGTTTAGTGCAATGGCCAAACGAGATATGAGTCTCGTACATTTGGGCTCGTATAAGCTCTCGACACCGAGGTGTGATCAATTGCTCTTATCAGACGATTGGTCAACGTCGTTGACCTAGGTGGCTACTTCAATCGAGAGGTGGGCCCGGCGTCGCTGGGCGTGACAAGTTCGAGGCCCTGTTAGGGCGAGGAACGATTTCCGTATTTTTGAGGCCGCATAAGCACACTCGTGTATGAGGTGCGACCATTCGGACAAGGACGATTCAGTCAACGTTGTCTTCGGCAGATGAAGCAAGCTTCTGTTCCCCGGCAATCGACATGAGAGAATGGTCTGTTATCGCGTACCTTCCTAGCGGGAACCCCGCTGAGAGAGGTGCAGGTGCAGTCTAGCGTGGGACCCCTCACCGAGCCGAACTCCTAGTAGAGTCGGGCTGGAACCAGTCCCGTATATACTACAGAAACATGATGCGCAGAAGTTTCGGACGAGAGCTCAGGGCACTACTAGACCTGGATATGATTTTGTACGTTCTAAGCTGCAGACGCACGCTCGTGGATGGGGTGCGAGCATTCGGTCACGCTCAATATAGTTAACGTCGTTGTTGGCATAAAGAATAAGCCTCTATTGACAGGTAGTCGACATTACATGACTGGGCTGATAGCGCATACCTTCCTAGCGGGAACCCCGCTGAAGAGAGGTGCAGATAGTTAGGGTATAGGGTATTACCACTGGTGCCTCGTAGTCTAGCGCGAGACACCTCACTGAGCAGAACTCCGAGCAGAGCCAGAGTGGAACAAGTGTCTAGGACAATTTGACTTCCCCTGCTGTCTCAAGAGAACTCTGAGACAGGTTATGAGCAAGACGCCCAGCAATCAAGTTGGGGTAAATCCCATACACTGTAGGTCGATTTTTTATATTATTTCATTTTTTATTTTATACTCCACATATAGCTATAGGTAAAGGGCTTCTTTCTTACAAGAACCAATGCTTGCCGGGAGTTGGTGTCCAGGAATTCGAAAGAGGTAGGCACCAGAGAACCTTCCTCGCCGACTTCACAAGTGGGCACGGTGAGCCGGGCCGTACTGGCTACAAAATCGCCATTCTGTGTGCGCTCACCACTGTGCGTGCATTTAAGTAAGCTTTCTTGCCGCGCAATAACCACCAGAAGCACTACAATAAGCACTACCAAACCTAACCTTACCTATCCTTACCTAACCTAACGCTACCTAGCTTAACCTAAGCTAATCTGGGATACAACGAGCAGGCACAGCACACGCACTTGAACGCCGCCCGCACGTACACAAACGTACATAGCCAACGGCGAGTTTGTTGCCAGTGCAGCCGGGCCAGGGCAACCCCCGAGGTAACCGCCAGTCGACTGACTGGCGGCCGCTGACCGGCTGATGCAACGTGTGGCGGCTTGACAGACAAGGTAACCGCCAGTCGACTGACTGGCGGGGAGGTTGCCTGGCGGCCGCTGACCGGCTGATGCAACGTGTGGCGGCTTGACAGACAATCTGGATGGTAGGAAAAGCTTAAGTAATCAAATCCTACTCATACATTTTGAAACGATTGTAGCGTCAATCATACTGATAAAGGTAGGTTGTTATGCTTTAGCTAAGAATCCCACGTACTTTGTGGAAGTTTGTCAGATTGGTAAAGGGCAGAAGGAACTACTGTGCTAAGTCCTAACGGTGCCATGTGCCCTGGAGATAAAAAAAAAGGACATTATTATTATATTGGTATTTTCCCGCTATTTCTGAAACTAAGACAATCAATAGCGATCTAAGATGATTTACTCGCTTTACAGCCGGAACCACAACGCTGCGCTCAGGTGACAAGAGATGAAGACAGAAGAAAGAAGCGCCTGTGCGGACAGCCCCTTCTGTGGCCCTCCGCACGGAGGAAGGTAAGAGCCCCGCAGAAAAAGTCGGTCACCTCGATCGGCAGCCCACCTCGCGGGACAGAAAGGAAATATAGAGAACCTACCTAACTCTACAAAACTAACCTTCTCAGCAGGAACTGAGGACAGATGCTTTATCCCCAGCGGAGAAGGCACTCGGGGCCCTTGGGTGCGTGATATTGTGGCAGAAAAGGCCATTATAAAAGTAAGTCAACTACAAGAGAGACGGGGTGCGCGAATAATCAAATGCAAGCCCATGACCCATTCTGAGCCTACTGAAAAGAATGTCATCAATTCCTGCTGACTTAAAGGAAAACCTACCTAACTCTACAAAACTAACCTTCTCAGCAGGAACTGAGGACAGATGCTTTATCCCCAGCGGAGAAGGCACTCGGGGCCCTTGGGTGCGTGATATTGTGGCAGAAAAGGCCATTATAAAAGTAAGTCAACTACAAGAGAGACGGGGTGCGCGAATAAAAGAGATAAAAAAGGAAACGAGGAGAAGACAGAAGAAGGCACTCGTGCGGACGGCCCCTTGCGTGGCTCTAGGCACAGAAGAAGGTAGGAGCACCACCACAGCCCATAGAAAGTATTATATTTGATGTTTAAGACTCCCTATACACAACTATGATGATTCAAGCGAGAAAAAGGACGAGACATGTAGTATGTCGACAGAAATGTGGAACCCATGCACGAAGGTGGACCAACGCGCATGGAAACAGCAAGCCGGGAAAGAAGAGGAAGAACAGATGAAAATAAGATCAGTAGGAGTGCGAAATCAGGAAGAAAGCGACGTGGGCACGAAAGACAAACGTCCCGAAGGCCCAGCTATGGCTAAGGTAACCTACACAATCCCCCTGTGACGAGCTCATATAAAAAATATCAATCAATCATGAGACTTGCGAAATTTGCAGTCAGGCAATCATTGACTTGGCTACTATCTTGTTGAGACGAAGCCTTACTATTGTTTCTCACAGTCCATAAGTCACAAACCTAAATATATACTAGAAGCACTCCAGCAGTAGCAGTATTCTCCTAGGCTTACCATCGCACCCACAATCAAGTGTGATCCAAGCAGTGAGGCTCGGTACGGCCGCCGTGGGGCGACCACACCACGGACGACCGAGAGTTCAAAGACACATTGTCTCGAGTCGGCTACGTGCAATACTACCGACAGGGAAACAAGGCGCAAAGCATCTCAAAGAGATAAAAAAGGAAACGAGGAGAAGACAGAAGAAGGCACTCGTGCGGACGGCCCCTTGCGCGGCTCTAGGCACAGAAGAAGGTAGGAGCACCGCAGAATAGGTCAGCAGCCGATCGAGGGGGCCGACCTCACAGAGCAGAAACATAGAAAACCTGCTTAACATTACAAACTAACCTCGTCAGTAGGAGATGCAACCAGCTGCAACATCTCCAGCGTAAAAGGCACTCGGGACAGCCCCTGGGTTCGTGAGACCTGTATGTATTCAGACAGGTAGAAGACCCGCCAGAATATAGTCCTGAGGGCCTAAAAGCACTCTGATGTAAATCCAGAAGGTTACGACACTTATAACAGCAAAACAATGTTAGAGCATTGGCCACATAAGATGAACCCAGCAGAACCTGAAAAAGACAGGAAGCGCTGCTACCTCACTCAGTGAAATAGAGTATTGTAATAGCCTCGCCTATTCTCGGTTCACCATTCGTATCACGTTTTTTTCACAACCCGTTAAGGAAAAGAGCAAGCACGGCTGTATAGGCGAGAGTGTCGGCCTCTACTCGTGAGTCCGCGCCTCGTTAGCAGTGTCTGTTCGGAGCCCAGTGCCTCTCGAACTATAGGCGTGTCATGTTGTGTTATGTTAAGAGCTTTGGTTTTTTGTTTTTTATGTTTCTTGTTTAGCAAGTGGAGAGTAACCATTACGAAATACGCGCATCATTGAAGGTGTTGCAAAGGAAAAAAAGATTGACCTAAACACTTTCCGGTATGCGCTGTAGATGCTCGACTGATAAGTACAGCAGCAATAATAGCAAATTTAGTGGACAGTTGGAGTAGTAACATATCTTGTATAGAGTGCGTACCAAGTTACATTATTTGTAAAAAAAAAAATAGCTGAACAGAGGTGACAACTAAAGAATAATAGAGTACGACGGTAGCACTGTAACGCTCTGTAAACACTTAGTAAATAACTGCGACTAAATTACTTACAGAACACCTTGTCATTTGACTTTAGAACATAAAGCAATTCAAGTTTTTCGTACTTCAGTATGCAAGAAAACAGTTACCCAAGTTATTATCGTATTATTGCTTGTGACCGCGCGCATCCTGCACATTTTCTCCCTGCAGCGTCAACTACACTTCTTACCTTGCATTAGTAGCAGTATAAGAAGATTTAAGCCTCCCTAAATAAGTACTACGCTCTTCTAAGAGAGGAACAGCAAGGGACATATAGTACATCGATAGACAAACGGGAAACCCATGCACGAAGGTGTTCCTACACAGGATCAACGCGCATGGGAACAGCAAGTCGGGAAAGAAGAGAAAGAACAGACAACAGTAAGATCAGTAGGAGTGTGAAAGTGGAACGAAGCAAAGTGGGCACGAAAGACAGACGTCCCGAAGGCCTAGCTAATGACTAAGGTAACCTACACAAACCACCTAGGGGCGCTACTCACTATAGGAGGGACGAACCTAACTAACCTAACCATATGCCCTATGGCCCACCCTATGCCCCCTGAGGGGCTTACCTTGCATTCGCCAAGACAGTTTACTTCCAATAGCTTACCTATTTTTATCCGTATTAGGATAGCAGGAGGGCTGCGCGCAACTGCGACTACCTGGGCCACGTCACATATCTGGCTGCGGCTACAAAAACACATACCATACAGCAAACTCACAACAGGACTTAACTCACCGTCACCACGGACTGACCAATAATATGCCACCACAACTGAGCACAACTTACCGCCACCATAGGCAGACTAACAAGGATGCTCTCAATGCGAGCTCCTGGCGTAGCGAAGCCAAACTTGGTGCCGCGGTCGTACACAAGGTTGAACTCGACGTAGCGACCTCTGCGCATCAGCTGCCAGTCTCGCTCCTCACTGGAGTATGGGTCCTTCTTGTGGCGCCGGACTACAAGATATGAATTTACACATTACTGCCCGAAATAAAAGTATCATTAGTTTCTGCACATTAATCAAATAGAAAACATTCACGCTACACATTGGAAATAAGATATTTACTGAGTATGCGCACTGATCCAGTCTGGGAACACCGCAACACCGTCGTACATGGATTTCCCGTTTCTTTCGACATACTTTATGTCCCTTGTTTCTCTCTTTTGTTAGATCGCCGATGTTGAGGAAATGGAGGCTTAGACTATTTACAGTAGCTACATGAGAAAATATCTCGTACATATTAGTTACTCCAAATAGTCCAAGAATTAAGTGTCGCACGGTACCGTAGGAACAAAATCATCCCAAAATCCTTAGTGGTGGGTATTTTGGGTCTTGAGATCTGATGGAAGTAACCGTAGAAAGGCGCAAATTTTTAAAAACCTGGCGCACTACCGGCTGGAATAGGAAGACTTTCGTCTCTTTTTGTTTGACTTTTTGATTCGAAGAAAACATTTCGGCACAGAAATTTACTGCGTTCAAAAAATAGGCTCACTGCAGGCGTGCCACGTACAAGTTTCTCCCGATATTGGTGGCGAATCCAAACAACAACTGCGAATAAAGAAGGCCATGTTGATGTAGTAAATACTGAACATTTTAATACCGTGCACGTTTCTGTTTCGTATGGTTGGCAACACTGGACTCAATTTCTTTTCTCCGAGATCAAAAAGTTAAGCTAGGATACTTCTACCACCAGACTGGCAAAATCTGATTAAAACATTTCTGTGTGAAGTGCTTGTCATTGTACCTACTGGGAAGGATCAGTTTCGATTTGTAATATAGGTTACTCGCTGATGAAAGGCAACACAGACCTTGTTAACTAAGTTGATGGAGTCGCTCGAGTTGGAAGAGGTGAAGGAAGACAAATAAAGCACAGAGGGGATATCACTGTTCTTTTCTTACTCAACTCTGTGGTAATGAAACTGACTCATTTCATCCCTTAGGCAGCAGTTCCATCCAGTCAATAATCCGAGGTGCGCAGACGCGGCCACAAGCGACAGAGCCGCCAAATAAAATGAGACCTGGGGCCATTCTTACTTTTGTGCCCGGGCCGCAAGCTGGCACAATTGCACACCTCTGAGAGTGTGTGGGTACCTACGTTGCATACGCCTCGCTGTTTCAGAAGAGGAAAAGTAAGGGACGTGTAGTACGGTATGTCAACAGAAACATGGACTCTACGAGTGATGGTGTTCCGCACAGGATCATTGAGTAAGGCAAGTAGTAGTAGTACAATCTTCACTAGCGCATCAGGGACACTATTTCTATATCGCGCCAACCTATTCCAGTGGTTTAACACAGGCTCATGCGCCACTAGGGCACGAGGTATGTCTCGTATTAAATTATCAATCATTTTTGTCTCGACTTTTCTGCCGGTAGGTCTCAGAGTGGTCAGTGCGCTACTGACAGGAAAAAGTGCAAGTTGAGCAACTCCAACCCCCGGGAACGGCTGAACACTTTCGGTCAGCTACGCCGAAGGAGGTAGGAAAACGAAATGTAAGAAGGTAGAAGTCTAGCAGGAATAGGTCAGCCACCTCGATCGGCAGCCCACCTCCCGAAACAGAAGGGGAAGTCTTGAGAGCCTACCTAACTTCACAAAACTAACCTCGTCAGGAGGAACTGCGGCAAGCTGCAACATCTCCAGCGCAAAAAAGGACTCGGGACCGTTGGGTGCTTGAGGCTCAAATATATTCTGACAGGGAAAGGGTCCGCCAGAATACACCCCTGAGGGCAATGATTATGGCAACGGTAAGTTCGGAAAGAAGAGGAAGACTATAAAAGCATCATCAGCAGGAGTGTGAAAATGGAATGAAGTAAAATATGCAAGCGCGAAAGAAATTCCGAAGGCCTCGCAAATGCAAAGGCAGCCAATTTGGAGGGAGGAAGGGGGGATCGCTTTTACTCATTATAGCATGATAGGTGAACCTAACCAACCAAAGTCTTTGGCCCGTCCTCTGCCCTCCGAGAAGACAATGCCCACCCTCTGCTAAACTGGTCAACAAAGTTTTTTCATCAGGGACAATTTTGTGTGTCCTGAAATGCATTTGCGACGCTGATTCCAGAACGGCAAGCAGATTTTCTCTAGCACGTATAGTTTTTATGATGAAGCTATATTTTTAAATACATAGATTTTAAAATAAAATACACATTTTATAGAGGCAAATTACTATTTCTTTCAAAATTGTACTGGATTAGTCTAATGTATTTCTTAGTCCCTTCCGTGGCCCCCCACACGGGAGCAGAGTGTGAGATCAGGTCTGCTCGTGGTGGCACTTCAACAGTCGGGGAAAGTTGAGACAAGCAGAAGCAGAATCCTGGCTGAACCCCAAAGCGCACAGCATAGCACAGCCTCCCGTCAAAACGCTCTAGTGGGCACTACGAGCATGGATAGACATTTCCTCCAGGCCATGGGCAGAAACCACACGATCGTACATATGTACATTCTCACTTCCGCTTCGACACACACATGCTGTGACGGATAGTGACAACAGCAGTTTTGCTACAGAGGAACTTCTGTTGCATGGATCTCTCTCTGCATGCAGGAGCTTAAGTTAAATCTTCATAGATGTAACACGGCGGAGTAGTGATCGTTATTGTGGTGAAGTTTTGTGTGTGACATTTTGCACGGAGGAATAGCGCTCTTATATTTAGAGCATCACAAATGTCCTACTAAATACATGCATGAGTACGCGTGACTACACCGCAAAGTAGCACTACTTTGATGTTTCATTACGAAAGCTTCACTGGACGTTACAGAAGGTCAACCTCACATTGAAGTGCTGCAGGTGCAATGAGGGCGACTTTAACGTCTCCATACACACTAGCTATAGAACATCAGGAACTAGAGCACACTGAGAGCGCATACCTCCGCCAAGTGAGCCAACGGTGGCAAAAATTCAAATTGGCTCTGAAACCATGATTTTCTTTGCATAAACTCCAAAATCTAATCATTTGTGCCTTTTTATATTAATAACAGGTTGTTCAATTTATTTGAAGATCCGTTCATAACTTTTTGAGTTATACTGTTAACAAACGTTATGACAAATATGCGTCAAACATACAAACGAACCAACCGATCTGTACCAAAATTTGATCATTTATGTCTTTTACCATTACTAACAACTCCTATAAATTTCATAAAGATCCATTCATTATTTTTTGAGTTATTGTGCTAACAAGCA